>JAGFMF010011702.1:3766748-3790306 GCA_019455555.1 Galemys pyrenaicus | reverse complement strand
AGGTTTTGTATGTTTGTCTTAATGCGGCGGATGGCAGAACCCATTCAGAGAGGGCAGGCTTGGGGGTTCTGAGTGCTCCTCTCCCTGCCCTGTAACAAGAGGATTCACCACAGAGAGAGCGGGGAGCAGAACAGGCAGATCAGTGGAAGTACACTGCTGAGGGGAGCAGTGGGCACAGCAGGAAAGGTCTGCCATGCCATATGAGTTCCCCCTCCCACCACCTGGCCGGAAGCAGGGATCGAACTCATGCTGCAGTAGCTGCAGTCCGCCTCACAGTGCGCTGTCCAACCCACTGTGCCACCAGGGAGGACCTAACTTGCATTTTGCAAAGGTAACTATGAGTGCAGCATAGTAAAGGACAGCTAAGAGCTAGAATGGCTGCAGGGAGGTCAGTTAGGAGAGACTATTGTAGAATTCTCAGTAAGATATGTTGGTAGCTTTGTTACAGGGCAGGAAGAGGGGCACCCCAAACCTTCCCATTCTAAATAGGTTCTGCCATGTGCCACATCAAGATAAAACATATAATACCTTTAATGGAAAGAAACTTTAGTACAATTAGTGAACAATACATAAAAGACAAAGAAGATAGTTACTAAGTGAAGCACCCAAAGTTGGCACCCATCCCCTTGTTGGCAAAAGACCAGTCAAACAGGATTGGCCCAAAGCAAGGTCCAAAAGCTTGCCACAAGTCTAAAGCACCTTTCAGGGGAGACCCATAAAAAAGGGTCAGACAAATCTGGGCAGAAAAGAGCAAAATCAAGATAAAAGTTGCCATTATTAAGCTCCCCGTGGGTCTCTCACCTGCTTCTGTTTCACCCAGTCCAGGACCAAGAGGCAAGCGAGTTTCTTTACATGTCTCTGCTCCATGTGCCTCCTCCAGGTCTCCTTCTTGCTCACCATCCTGCTTCCTTCCTTCTCCAGCCTCCTTTCTAGCTTCTTCTCCTCAATGCTCACCTCCACCCTCCTTTGGGTGGATCAGGGAACCTGGAACTTCCCCTTTTCCAGGGGACCACCTCATTACAACTCGGACGAGGTCTTCATTGTAGAGATGGAAAAACAACTTTGTCACAAATATTTATAAGCAGGATTTGATTGAAGAAGGTGTTGGAATGATGCTGACAGAAGTAACTGAAAGGATGAGGTAACAGTCAGAGTAAACACTGTATGGGAATCTAGTTTGGGTGTTATAAGTTTTACCTCAAACATGTAGAGCTTTATAGAATTAGAAGCTTTCTGGTGAGCATGGAATCAAAACAAAAAGTGAAAACAAAAAGTGGCAGAGAACCGATAGATGGTTTATCCAACTTTGTTTATCATGTCTCTTTAGTGACTGCAGCTTTGTTTGCTACATTTGGTTTGTCTTTCTTAAACAGAACAAATGTTGCAAACTTCTCTATAACATTGATAATAGCTTATATCTGAGTACTCCAGTTAGAGATTGAAAATAAAACATTCAACTCCCTCTCCTCCTTCATCTGGCGAAGAGAATAGTATAATGGTTCTAACAAAACCAAAAATACAAAGGAGAAATAGGAAACAAAGCAATAACATTTTTAAAAACTAGGAAGCAGATGGGTAAGTAGTAATTGAATTAAGCCACTCAAGAAATTGAACCTTAAACAGGAAGATAACCAGTCTAACTTATAATATAGAACCCTAAAAGATTGGAATTATAGTTCTTTAGCAAGTAGGAGTCATACTGGACATTAAAGAAGGGATTTTTTGGTGGGACATCTGTGTAAGAAGATGGTAGGCCCCTAATTCCTCATTCCTATTTCTTTCAGATGGGAGACTGACTCCCTCATTCAGTATGAAACTGAAAGCTTACTCTCATGACAAAAACAAACAGGAAGACTTTGGTTCAGGTCTACTAGAGAACAATGTGGGCAATATTACTGAAGACTGGGGATTAAGTTTATAAATGGTGTGTTGAGACCTCTTCAATCTTCTTTCTCCACTTGGCTCCTAGCACACTGTTAATCGATCTATGTGTTCCTGGCAGGCAGAAAGACTGGAAAAGTTCACTGGATGATGCACTCAGCCTCAGAGAAAGATTCTGACATGGACCCAGTGTGTTGGCCTATGTAACATCAGAAACTGTAGCAGACTCAATAGAGTCCCCTTAAGACAGATCATACACGTTTCAATACCCTATTCTTAATATCAAACTAGACAGCTAGTGACCACAGGGTATTTGAGGAAAGCCTGTTAATTAAGGATAGAGGCCAAAGCAAACAGAAGAAAGCAACTTGAAGGAAACAAACTCTGCTACTACAAAACTTAAAAAACAAACTATCTTGTGCTCAGAGAGGTAAAAGAAGATATGAAACAATAACAGAATTATCTATGAAAAAAATTCAGCAAACTCAAAGGAAACTTAGAGATAAAAATATGACATTAGAAATGAGAAATTCAATATAAGGGCTAAAAGATAAAGGTAAGGCAATTTCCCAAAAAGTGAAGTAAAAAGACTAGCATGCAGAGAGTGGGAGAGAAAAGATGAAAATTAGAGGATCCGTCTAGGAGGTCCAACATGGAATAATAGGATCACTAAAATGAAAGAACAGAGTATAGGAAATCATCAAAGAAAAGAATTAATGAAAATATCCTACGATCTCCATTTCTAGAGTAAAGGACCCACCAGCTTCCCAGAGCAATGAGGAAAATTAGATGCCCACCTGAGAATATCACAATAAAACTTTCATTGATACATTCCCATTACCTATAATAGCATTTGGCAAATAGTATACGTACAATGCATTTTTACTAAAGAATAAACAAAAAGTCCAAACAAGAAAGACAAAAAGGGGCCTCTCTAGTGGTGCAGCGGGTTGAGCATGGCACTGTGAAGCATCCACTGCACAGCAGTGCGAGTTCAATCCCTGGCCAGGGAGGGGACCCACATGGCGCAGGAGACCTCTCCTGCCTCGCCCGCTGCTCTCCTCAGCAGTGTACTTCAGTCAATCTGCCTGTTCTGTTACCCACTCTGTCTCTGGTGAATCCTACCCCCACCTCACCATACCTCTGGCCTGTATCCTAGTTCTTGTATGCATAAATAAGAAATTTTTTTAAAAAATCCTCACCTTCTAAAGTGAGGTGACAATAGAGAACACTTAAAATAGAAAAATATACGTAAAGTTCAAGCACATTATTTAGCAATATGGAGGTAAATATTTTAAGAATCAACTGGAAATAAAAGCTAAATGAGGTAGAAGCTAAGAATCATTGTTTTCCAAGTAAACCTTTTATTTTTTAATTATTAATATAATTTTTTTAAATTTACATATACTTGCCATCAATTGTAATCCCCATGTATTCCCCATCACCATCTCACCAGTGCACCATCACCTCAGTCCCTCGTGCTCCCATCTTCCCTCAACTCTCCCCCTCCCCTCCCCACCAGGTGTCCCCAGTCTGTCCTTGTCTCCTCATTTTTGGTTTTTGTGTCAAAGCAAACCTTTTAGAACTATTTAGTCCTCTATGTGTTGTGAACATTCAGGAGGAAAAAAAAATCAGTATCTGGAAATATATACTGTTTGGGTACAGACCCAGTAGGTAACACTTATGAATTGTATAATGTGGGTAATTTCTTTGAACTCAGTTTCTGCATCTAAGAAATGGGAATTGTAATGGTGTCTATTGTGTAGAGTAGTTGAAATGATTAAATTAAATGAGACCTGTTATGTCTTAGCATCATGCCTAGTCTGCATTCTGGCTATTTTGGGGATTTGCTTTTTGCCAAGCAGTTTCACTTTATTTATTAAGTCTTTCCCCATATTATCAAATCACCATCGCATTTCAGATCAGATCAGTTTCCCACATCACAATCAATCCATTTGCTTGGAATTCTGAGTGCTCTTAAACACACTGAAAGATTATAGCAACCTCTTAAATGTGAGAAGTTGACAGGACACAGCCTATCCACACGTGTATGCTAAATTCCTCCAGAACATATGTGGAAAAATACTTTCACCAGGAATTATAAGTAATCCTCATTTTCCTTACTTTTTGGATTTTCTTTTAGTATAACAGACATGTAATACTCTATAAAAACAGGAAAATAGAGTTCCTTTAAAAATAACTCTTCTGTCGTGACAGTTTCATGACATTTCTAAAGGCAAATCTCCCGTTAATTATGTGTGAATTTTACTAGTTTGACTCTGTAAGAGCCAATGTATTTCCAAGTTCCTTATGGTATCGCTTCTCACACAACCAAGCAAACTTCACAGTCTGTTTGGAACACAAATAACTCCAATTTGCTAATGTAGACAGTGAGACTCACTGGCTTGTCTTATGGCCACAAGCAGAAAGGGGCAAGGTTAAGACTCAAGTTAAGATTTTCGCATTCTAAGTCTAGCTTCTTTCTACCATCGGAACTGAGTGTGGATCAGTAAGTGACCTAATCAGTCTGGTCTCAAATCCATGAGTGAAGGAATGAAGTACATGATCTTTAAATTCTTACCTGTACTAACATGTGAATTACTGTGGTATATGCCAAGAGCATGTATCATTAGTAATATTATATCTTCCATATAGGAACTGTGAATTCCACTAAGTGCCCCCAAATTATGAAGTTTAGGTTACTTGCATACAAGTTGTACTTCCCATATTATTCATAAATATCAAGGTACAAAACAGCATTGGAGTTTTATTTTCACTTTTGTAATCACTTGGGAATCTTTTTAAGGCTCTGCAAGAATTTTGGAAACTCATACTGTATTTCCCAAGAAGTTGTAAAGGTTATGAAATTTACCGGGCTCTAACCTTCCTGAGAGAACAGGAGCTGACCGGACAAGACAGCTCATTTCCAGTAAAGTTCATGAGTAATTTCCTGGAAATAATGGAGAGGCCATAGTAGTTCCAGCCCAGTTGCATGCTTCTAGTTAGGGTTTATATACAGTGGACAGCTACAGGCTTCTCTTCCACTTCTGCCCCAGACAGTCACTCAGGGAGTTTCCTTCAGCAGCCAGGAAAGCCACACATGATATAGCTCAGCCTGGTTCTCTGTGGGAGCTCAGAAGATACAAAACCCAAGTACAGAGTTTTAAACTGTATACAGATCAAAGAGATAGCATGAGATTGCCTTTTGCTTAATTCTTGGCTAAACTGTGTACTTAACTGTATGACTCATCTTTTCAGGCATTCCATTCCACTTGTCAACCTCTCACAACCATTAACAGAGGCCTTCTTAGTATGATCGAGTTTAGGCCTGCATATATTTTGTTTCTGTTCAGAGATAACCTTTTGTCTAAGCATAAAGACATAGGATCATTTATTTAGAAAATACTTTGAAAAATGAATCGATATGAAATTTTGATTTGTTCTTAGAACTGATTATATTTCTAAAATGATAGAACGCCAAACACCCTCACAAGTACCTATAAGCAACTCTAATCACTGTCTAAGGTGTTCATTAGGAATCACTGACCCTTGGGCTGTCTGATACTTTATGAGTCACTAAATAAGGTTAATTTTATAATATACTGCGGAGTCAAAAAGTCTATTCTGGACTTTGTTTTGCCACACATTCTTAAGAGGATTTGAAATTGGGAGAGAGGTGATGGAATTGACTGCATTATAGTTACTTCTCTGAGGTATTAGTACACTAAGCTCTTGCCTTTCAGTGCCTCCTTGGAGGAACCATCCCCACTGTATAACACATATGCATAGTTCCTTCTCTCTCTCCCCATGAAAATATTATCCTATAAAAAAAATCCTAAAATCAGTCAAAATGCTGCATAAAGACTGGTTCTGTTTAGTTTTCCACTTTGCAGGGACATTTTCATTTCATTAGCCCTGAGTATAAATGAGTGTCTGGGGCCAAGATTTACTTTGAAGGAGGGAGTTGAAGGCCAAAGGAACAAGCTTCCTGTGGACCCCAGCTTAAAGCTGCCATTGACTGAAATAAAACAAGAACACATGTGTAGCTCCTAGCATAATGGTTAGCACATAGCAAATGCTCGGTAAATACCAGCTAGTATTGTTATTGTAATTTCGTCATTATGGATTCCATCTCTTAACTCCTGAGGGTATTGACAGAACATTCACTGCAAAGACCCAGAAGGGGGTATAATTAGATTTTCTGGAAATTGCTCAGACTATGTTGGCTTCCTTTCTGCCCTGGTAACTAGAAAACAATGCATTTAATTTTCCTGACTCAGTTGAAATAATGTAGGGATACAACTTTAACCACTCTGACAGGAAATGTTTACCAAGTTTTGGACATATACAAACTTCCTCAGAAGGGCCACAAACCTGTTGATTTTGCTGAAATTTCAAGTTAATTGAAAAGGTTTTAAGGGCTGTGAGTAAATTGGTATGTTAATGATCAAGGCCAGAGAGCCACCTGACATGTGCCTTTCATCTTCCTGGTATTGTCCCATAGTCCTTGATATTACTATTTTTGTGTGTCTCTCAGTTACCATATTTTTAGCCAAGGTACAGAATTTTAGTGTAAACTAGTGGACAGCGTATAGAACTTAGAAGTTGCATAAATCTACCACAAATTTATTTTATATCAAAGATCTAAACAAAAAGATATAATCAAAGATATACAAACAAAAGATGAAGGAGCCCTAGGCTATGTGCTGGAGAATTGTTGGGGCACAGTGGTGGGCAGGGTGGGAAAACAGATACCTGTAGAAGTTTGACCCTGTAAACCCTAGAACAGGAAAAAAGATGTAAACCTCGATAAACATACTTTGAGAAAAAAGTGTTTTTCTGAGTATTCCCACCCAGTGCAAAAACTGTTCATCAAGTGAAAATGAAATCTTGGTGAAAGATGAAAAGGCAGTAATTTATTTTATAAATCTCCTCCCAAATGTGTGAAATGACATATGTCTTGGCTTATATATTGCAACATTGTTTGTAAAATCAAAAGATTGAAAATAACTCAAATATCCATCAACAGGGAATTAACCAAATAAATTACAGTCCAACTATCAATGGAATATTATGATGACCTACAAAAGAATGAACAAGTTCTCTGTGTATCATTGTGGAAAGGTTACTAAGATTTATTTAAAAAGGGGGGAAAAAACAAAGTGCAGAATGTTGTAAAAAGAGGTGGAAAAAAGAACATATATATTTGCTTATAAAGGCACAGACTACCTATGGGACAGTACACAAGAAAATGGTGATTTTGGTAGCTGGAAATGGGGAACTGGTTGATAGGGGAAAAGAGATAGAAAGGGACATCTCACCTTACACATTTAGGTACATTTTGAATTTTTAATCATGTGAATGTGTTTATTTCTTAAAAATAATTTTTTTATTTAGAAGAGGAAATAAAGGAAATGTCATCTGAAGGGTGTAAGTTTGCGCATAGGAAATGACTAGTCTATCCGTGGAATGGGGAGAAAGCCAAGACTGACATTTTTCTATTTCTCTCAATTTAAAAAAATTGTAAAGTTTCTAGAAATACCCAATAGAAATGCCAATCAATTATTGTGTTACCAACATTTTTTGCATATATGATCAGTCGAATCTGTGAGTACCAAGTAGGATAATAAGGACAAGATGTAATGTTAAATTAGGAATGTATTTTTTCATACTATGTCTTAGTAGACCTTCATCAGAAAATCATGTTCTTTGAATAGAGTGACTGACTTGTCAACATCCATTGAACTCCAGTTTTAAGAGTAGCTGTCATATTATTGGGTTGACCCAGATTAAATTTAAACCAACCCCATTCTACTTGCCAGAATTTAACTGGTCTTGGAATGGGCAGCCTAAGCCAACCTAGAAAAGTTTGTGTATATTAGTTTTCTACTTCTAGTGTACTAATTTGTAGACAGGCTGTTTTCATAGCAACAATGTTGTTTATGTTGTTCTTCATGCATGTTTCCAGTTATTGCTGTACTGAAAGAAGGGTATTTGTATTGAGATTTCTTGAGGGACAATCAGCCAGGACTAGGGGAATTGATAGTTCTTCCAGGCTGTGGCAAAATCAGCAGACTCCCCAATGCCGTCACAACAGTACACTTCTCTAGGGTCTGCCAGGCATTGAGCTTCTTTCCTTGGCAAACATTGGATACTGATTAACAGAAGTCTGCAGGCCTTTTCTGTAAATGGTTAGATAGTAAATATTTTGGGCTCTTTGTACCATGTGGTCTCTGTCACAGCTACTCAACTCTGCCCTTGTAGCTTAAAAAGTCATGGGCAACATGTAGGTACAACACTGGTCCTCTAAATTTTATTTACAAAAACAGATTTGGGGTCATAACTTGTTGACCTCTGTTCTTTTTTTCTTTTTTCTTTTTTTTTTTTTTCAAATTCAGTCTCCAAGCAGATCATGCCATTTGATAACTGGTATAAGTTACATTTAATTGGAACTATTTATACCTTTTGATGTGATAACCTGACCTCTTACTTTGGGCTATAAAGACATAAATGTTGATGTCTGAGAAATTTGCTGACATCCGTTGAAAATTTCATTTCTTCTCTGCAGTAGCTGTGCACCTGATAGCCTGCCTCTCCTAGCTTTATTTTCTCCTAGTTTTATTTTCTCCTAGCTTTATTTTCTCATCTGTGATTGTGGGTGTTTTTTAAAAAATATTTATTTATTTATGCATATAAGAGCTGGGGTGCAGGTCAGAAGTGTGGGGTAGTGGTGGTGAAAGAATTTACCAGAGACAGATTGGGAAGCAGAAAAGGCAGATCGACTGAAATACACTGCTGAGGGGAGCAAGCAGCAGGCGAGATAGGAGAGGTCTGCTGCACCACGTAGGTCACCTCCCTGGCCGGGGATCGAACTATGGGCTGCAGTGGTTCACGCTGCAATGGCTGTCCATAGCTTCCTAGTGCTGAGATTTAACCCCCAGTGCTAACAGGGAGGCCCTTGGATGAGAGTTCTTTACAGGGATGTTGTCATGACTAAATGAGAATGCACAAAAAATGTTAGTTTCCTTCTTCAAGCTCACAACAATTTCCTCCTCTCTATACATACATTTTAGATGTGCTCTTTTTGAAAATCAGTCCATATTTTCTGGGAATCCTTTTTGTTCAGTCTTGTAACCTCTTACATGTTAACATAACCAACCACCACATGTCATAAAGCATTTAACCAAAGCCTTAATTCTAATAACTGTGAGGGAGGTAAAATGAGTCTATAAAATAGATGATCAAATTTTAAAGAGCCACCATGCAATAGAAGGCTTGTAGAGAAAATAGCAAATTTATGTTCTATTTGATGTTTGCTATGATCAAGACAAGACCTTTTAGAACTGGTTATATTATTAAGTTTCTTACAGAGTTCACTTTCAGTACCATGAGCAACAGATTGTGAAACCAATGCTACTTGAATTGATTCCCTTTTGAAAGCTTAAATAAAAAATATACCCACAAATAAGAGGTACTAGTGATAGGAAGTACTTTCACAACAGTAGAGTGACACTGTGTATTTACTTACTTGTACAAACATATTCAGATACCATAAAATTGAGTATTTCTAGGACATACTTTTTGGTTGAGGAACACTGAAGGCCTCCTGTAATTAAAAAATAAAAATGAAAAAGAATTTGCTTCCTCACTAGAGAAATTACTAGTACTACCATGTCTAAATAACATTTGTAAATAGTATCTTCAAGGAAATAATGTAGTATAAAAGCGATTTAATTTTGGAAAATTATAAGGCACAGATGAGGGATGTTGTCTCAAGTATGAGAGCTGAGAATTATGGTCAAGGAACTGTGTTCTTGATTCTTTGGACTAGATCTCTTCACAATGTGACTCATTGTTTCCTGCACCCTATGTGGGTCAGCTCCCTGGTCAGGGATCAAACTCAGGCCCTCACAGTGATAGTGCTTAGATTTAACCCCTAGGCCACCAGGGAGACCCAAGTCTATGTCTGAAATGGCTGAATGTTCAGGTATATTAGTGAGGTACTTTCAGGTACCTCAAGAAATATCAACACACCTCTGATCTTAGGTAATTAGAATTTTTAGAAGGATAGAAGAGGAAAATAGGAGGCAAGTATAAACCATTTTAATGGGATAATAAAATCTCATGAAGAACTGGAGCATTGGTCACTGGTTGCCATGATCACATGGTAATTCCAATGCCCCCAAAGCGTTGCTGGGATTATGAGATGCAAGGACATTTGTTTTTCATGTACAAGAAACCCTTCCATTCACTTAAGTTGGTTTCTCTCTTCTCTGACTCTTTCTTCTGTTGCTTTTATGTCCTCTGGATACTTCTTAACTTCTTAGTTTATTTACTTCATGGATTGTATTTACTCATTGCTTCTAACTCACAGAGTCTGCTTCATCTCTACAAGTTTCTCAGCTTCTATTCCACTTTACTTCACATATCTTTCTGTATATTTTTGTGTCAAAAAGTTAGATCCAAGACTGCTGTTCTTGGAATGACCAACTTGTAAAGTTGGCCTTTGACTGGCATTGAGTTTTAGGAGTGTTCTGACCACTTGCTGAATGATCAGTGCGGGTCACTGTGCTGTGCTCTGCAAAGGGTGTCGCTAACGCTGAACACCTGTTTTCCTCTTGCACTCAGGAACTTGGTATGTGTCAGGAAAAAGGTACCACTGTGATTAGTCTTCAATAAAAATCTTGGGCAGAGTCTGTAGTGAGCTTCCCGGCGGACAGCATTTCATAGCTATTGTCACAACTTGTTGAGGGAGGAATCAAGTGCCTCGGACATCTTCCCCGCTGGAAGAGGACCTTTGGAAGTTTTAGTCCAGTTTCTTCCGGACTTTGCCTTAAGCACCCTTTCCCTTTTCTGACTTTGTTATGTGTTCTGTCACTGTCAAAGTCATGTAATTATGTCTCTGTGTGAAGACCTGTGAGTCCTCTAGCAAATTGTTGAACTTGGGGGTGATCTTCAGGGCCCCTGAAGATAGATTATCTTTACACATCCAGGATGTGGTCCTTATTACAACCTGACCCCTGACTTTCTCGTCATCCTCATCTCCTATCACACCCCACCCATGGATCTAGTTCTGCCAGATTCTTTGCCCTTCTTCAAACATTCCAAGCATACTCCTGCTTCAAGGCTTTTGTGCTTACTTTCCCCTCTACCTGTATCTTTTCTCCCAAATGTCTGCAGGACTCTTCCTCACCTCATGTGCCTGTTCACATGTCACTTATCTAAAATAACTATCCCCTCCCACCTACATGCATTAACTATCTCCCTTTAGCTAGATGAATTATTCACAGCACTTATCAATATTTTACATCATATTGTTTATTGTCTGTCTTTCCCAAATTGAGTATAACTAAAGGAAGGCAAGGACTTTGTTTTGTTCACTGTTCTTTTTTTAGTAGCTAGAACAATGCTTGGGACATAGAAGGGATTCAACATACACTGTGTTTGCAGAAGGACTGAATTAGTAAATTACACACCCCTGTTGGGCCTACTTCTCATACCAGACCACACTGTATGTCTATGGGCAGCACAGTGATGTCTGCCTTTAAGTCAAGTACTGTGGCAGAGACTAGTTATTGCCCATCAATATCTACTCTCTCCCTCATCTCTTATAATAAAGTCCACCAGTTATGACTGAGCACAAAAACACCAAAAATAGAGCATATCTCCCAAGCCCCTGTGCTGATGGGTGTATGTGATTAAGTATAGGTCAATGAACTGTAAGTAGGCATTGGCGATGCATCATCTAGCAAATTTTCTTAATTAGAGCGGCTTCTATTTTGTTCCATTTTTTCTCTCCCTGCAAGATAAATGACTGTAACTCTTGGAGCTTTGGAAGCCATCTTAGATCATGAGGCAACTTGGTAATGAAAGTCAATAGAGCAACACAATAGAAAGAACCAGATAACGTGGAGGCCTATACCACCCTGAAGAAAATACTTTTGGCCAAGTGAGAAGGGTTTCCTCTCACTTTAATCCTAAATATTATCTCTAGTAGTATTAATCTCCAATCTGACTTTGAAACCAGTATAAAGCATGATATCATAGGAACGATTCACTTTGTTTGAAGGAATCTGTGGGTTCATGGAGAAGGCTGGCAAGCAGAATGTTATTCTTTGGAAATACCAGCTATGGAAAAAGATTACAGTGATGCCACCCAATAAATCACAGCCTCATGTATTTACATGCTTCTTTGTGATGTGATGTTGTCAATCCTTGCATTGAGATACAGAAGCTGTCTCTCTATCATCTTGAATCTGGTGTGGGTAGTCAGGCAAAAACTATATATCCATCCTCTTTTTAGAGCTAAATGTGATTATGTGACTCTCAGTTTTGGTTGATGGTATATAAGCTGAAGTGATGTATTAATTGAAGGTATATGTAATTTCTGTGTCATCACTACCTTAAAAGTTAAGCCACTTGCCTTGGAGAGTCCCTCTTTCCCCCACCTCGGGTTGGAACAGTAAATGTTCCCATAACTTAACTCTGACTGCAAAGATGAATATATCACCTTAGGGAATAGTGAAGCTATGAGTGGAAGGCGTCTGGGTCCTTAAGGGACTTTGTGAAGTAGATACTCCCTGCCAACCTAGACTGCTCACTTTGAGACTGTAATATGAGAGAGAAATGAATTTCCATGTCATTTAAGCTCTTTCATATAGACATATACCTTTTGGCATTTCCTTTGGGGGACAGCTCTACCTTAAAGCAATTCCAGCATTCCCTTGCTTTTACAGTGATATTTGCCTTCCAAATCCCTTTCAGCATTTCCATGCTACTCCTATGTATCCACAGGATACATCGATATGTAAACTACTAGGTCACCAGAGAAAGATATTTACATAATATTTTCCTACTTATGTGTGGAATTTCCCCAACAGAGAAGGCCAATTAACCTTCTTACTGCTCTTGTATAGTTCCTCCTACATGTTTCTGCCTTGTTCCCTTTGACCTACTTACCGCAGTTAAGGGAACCATTTCCCATAATGGTTTGGTTGCTCCACCAATGGACACAGCTTGCCCTCAGGACTTTCTACCCAGCCTATAGCACTTCTCTTTTCTACCTTCTGATCACTGCCCTTTTTCTTCACAGAGAACTAATACATAAAGCAAATTCCCTTTCAAACTATACAGACACCTTCAACAAATAATTATTGAATTGCTACTTTGCTTAAGGCTAATATTAGATAAAGCGATAAAATAGGAAAAGTACCTTACTTTTCAGTATGCTTGGAAAAAAATAAGCAAAAATAGTTATTTATCAATTAAAGTAAAAAGTTCTATAGTTGGAAATAGTACAGTAAATCATGGGAATATTTAGAAGAGGCACCTAACCCAGTATTTGTCCAGGAAGGAGAGTGATCAACAGTATCAAGTGGAATAAAGTTATGGGGATAGGTGAAATTAATGTATTCTTCATTGTATAAAAACTGTATACCTACTAATTAGTAGTGACATGTTTTTAAAACTTCAAATAATTTAGAGTATATAAACAGAAGTGAAAGTTCTTCCTCCCACACACACTAATCTTAATATCCATGGTGATTTGTTAATATTCTTCATACACACACACACACATATGAAAATATGCTGATATATATATCCATGCATGTTTTAAAAAAGATACGTGCATACACATTACGCAGCTTCCTCTTTTCACATGGGCTTCTTTATCAGTGCATGTACATTTACTACATTTAAAAATAGTTTATGTACTTCCTTACTAAAGATACACTAACTTATTTAATAAATGTCTTTTTTGACATTTAGAGTGTTTCCCCTTCTATTGAAGTGTTTCAAGGAACACTCTATACTTTGGACTTTGCAATATATGTGAAGAAAAATGGTTACAGTCTAAAGACCTGACCAAAATATCAGATGTGTGAGGGAAAATTTGGAAATTTTGACGATGTGAAGAATCACAAAGTTACCTTCTGCTTTTATTTCTGGGGAATTTACTTGCGGAATCAGTCTAGCAAAATTGAACTCAAAGCAAAATATATATCTCAAGGGGATTTAAAGTATATAAAAAACTATGAATGAGTTATCAATTCAGTAAAATTTAAAAGATTAGAATAGAGTATCACAAAATAATTTCTGAATGGAGAAATTGAGTATTATAAAGAAATTGATAGTTCCTGAATTAATATTAGGCCTCTTTCAATTCCAAACAAACTCTGAAAAGGGTCTATTTTTGATTCATGACAAAATTTTCTAGAAAAATAAATAATCCAGAATGATTAAAAATGTCTGTAAAAAAAGGGCTCCAGTTGCTATATCTGCTTTATCAGATGCTGAAGAATTATAAATATATTATAATGAAGTGTGTTAAGTATTGAGAATAGAGCCAAAAGTGATAATATCAAACTAGAGCCTATAAGATATAAAAAATATAATAAGATAATATATTTTAATTAAAAAGTCTAAGAGTAGGGAATTGCTTCTTTAATGATTAATGTGGGGAAAAAGTAATGCTTTCATGAATATTTTATTAAAGCTTAGCATCACAGCATTCATAAAAGTAGACTAAAAAGTTAAAAAATTCAACCATAAAATATTAGAGAAAGAATAGAAGAGAGTTTGTCATTATGTTATAGGACAGGGAGAGGGCACCCCAAAACCCCAAACCTGCCGGCTCTAAATTGTTCTGCCATCTGTCACATCAAGACAAAACATACTCTTGTGTGAAAGATCTTCAATGGAAAAGAACTTTAATACAGTTAATGTGCAATACAGGAAAGGGGAAGAATAGTTTTCAAATCAAGCACCTGAAGTTACCCATTCATTCATGGACAAAAGTCCAGACAAACAGAGTTGGCCCAAAACAGGGCCTCTGAGGCCCAAAAGCCTGCCACAATTCTAAAGCACCTTCTGGTGGGATAGAAAAGGGTTAGCTCCCTCTCTCCCTCCCTCCCTTCCTCCCTCCCTCCTTCCCTCCCTCCCTCCCTCCCTCCTTCCCTCCCTCCCTCCCTCCTTCTCTCCTCCAGTCTCCTCTCCAGCAACTTCTCCTCCCTGCTCAGCTCTTCCTTCCCTTGGGTGGGGCAGGGAACCTGGAAACTCCCATTTTCCTGGGGACCACCCTGTTACAATCCCCTTTTGAGGAAGAACTTCCTTATGCAAAAATGCAATGACAGAAACCATAGGAAAAGACAATAGCTTTGACTATATAAAATTACAAAGTTCAAAAAAATACAGATAAAAGGAAAAAAACAAATTAAAAATTAGAAAAATTTGTTCAGCATACATTGCAAAAAGTAGGATTTCTGTCACTAGTCAAACCCCATCCTAAAGTTGTAATACTTTTCCCTAGTTCACTCACTCTCTGCCATTCCTTAATAGCCATTTTATACCCTCTCCTCACACTTCCAAATTTCAGTATCTCTTCCCCATCCTCACTCTAAACTGACGATCTTGCTTATTTCACTCAGAAAATAGTGGCAATCAGAAAAGGATTTCCACACACTCACACCACCATATCATCTGATCAGTGATCATCTCCCCTCTTGTTCCAGAAGAAACTTCTATGCTTCCATGGGAATAACAAGGCAGGAAATCATTTGTTCCTAGTGATTCAGTCACTAGGAAGAAGTTATAGATCATTCTCACCTAAAGGACAAGGGTGTTTCTCTAGAAATTCCCATTTCTCACTCTCTCTACTGAACCCATTCCTGTTAACATATAACATGTTATTTTTTTTTTTGTATCCTAGAAGATCTTGTTTATCTCAACTTCCCCTCAAATTACTGCTTTATTTCTTTGCAATTCTTTATTGTAATCCCCCTTGAAGGAGCTCTATGTGTCTGTGTACATATATATAGATGTCCATATGCTTTGACATTTTCAGTTCCTTGACTTCTTCCTTCAACTCAATCTGTTCAGGTTTTCATTCCTACCATCTCCATCAACTGCTCTTGTCAAAATAATCAATAACATTCACTTATGCTAAATCCAGTGACCAACTCTTACTTTTACCCCAAGAAGAAGTATTAGAGAGGATGCAGAGAGTTACTTTATTACACTGTTGGTGGGCATATAGAAGAGTGGTGCCATGATGGAAAGCAATCTGGATTCATCTTTAAAAAACTAGAATTGTAAATACCATATAACCTAGAAATCCTACTCTTGGACATCTATCCAAATAATATGAAACCATCAATGCAAAAAATCCTATATGCTCTGCTATATGTATATTGAAGCACTACTTTTTAATAGCTAGGACATGAAAGCAGTCTAAAATGCCCATCAGTATATGACTGGATCAAGATGTAGTATATCAACACTATGGAATACTACTCAGCTATACGGAAAGATGAAATGTCGTCAATCACAGCAAAATAGAGGGAGCTTGAGGGAATTATGTGTAGTGAAGTAAATTGGAGTGACACAAATACTAGCTATTTATATAATGGGCGATTTGACAAAGTAAAATACGAAAACTCAGGGATATTAATAAATGCAGTGAGGGCTCTGAGGTTAAGAGGGGGGAGGGAGAAAACAACAAGGGAACACAGAGGTTACAGTGGTAGAAAAATAGTGTTACTTTTAGTTTTAGCTCACCTTATCTATCAGCAGTATTGACAGAATACTCATCCCCTCTTCCCAGAAACATTGAATTCACCTGACACCCAGCATACCACTCCCTTTTGCTTCTTCCTGCCTCACTGTTTGTCACATTTAAAAATGGTTCTTTTGTTCTTTTCACATCTCTCAAAACTGTTTCACTTGTAGTCAGTCCCATTTCAGTGAATGACAACTCTGTCTTTCCCCTCATCTTATTTTCTCATATTCTACTTCCAAGCAGTAGGACTCTTGTCCTACCTCTAAGTAGACTGTCTTCAAAATAGATCTGGGGCCTCCCCGGTGGCGGTGACGCAGTGGGTTAAGCAATGCACTTTCAACGCAGCCACTGCAGCAAGAGTTCGATCCCTGCTGCCATGCTGCCAGCCAGGGAGGGGACCCACATGGTGTGGCAGACCTCTCCTGCTGTGCCCGCTGCTCCCCTCAGCAGTGTACTACAGTTGATCTGCCTGTTCTGCTCCCTGCTCTCTGTGGTGAATCCTCTCACCGCCCCCCCCCCCCACCTCTGGCCTGTACCCCAGCTCTTGTATGCATAAATAAATAAATCTTTTAAAAACAAACAACAAACAACAACAACAAAAAAAACCCAAAATAGATCTGAATGCTGGTCACATGTTACCATTTTCACCACCACCACCACCACACCTCTCCCAGAGATGAATACAATCACCTCCTAAGTGACTTTACTGCTCCCACCCTCTCTTCTGGTGTTCTCCACCCAGCAGCAGTCAGACTGACCTTGCTGAATCAGATTAGGGTGTTGGATCTTTTTCAAAACATTCCAATGAATTCCTGTCTCAGAGTAAAATCCATAGTCCTCATATTTGATATTATGCTCTCCTTATCCTCATCTTCTACACTCTCTCCTTGCTCATTTTGCTTCAGTCCAGAAGCCATTTCTTGGAAAAAGGTACACTGGGCCTCTTCAATGGCTCCTTCCCTTCCTTTGTATCTTTACATAAATATCACCTTTCCAGCCCACTTTCTTTTTTTAAAAGATTTATTTTTTTATTTATTTATGCATAGAAGAACTGGGTTACAGGCAAGAGTTGCTGGGGGTGAGAGGATTCACCAGAGACAGAGTGGGGAGCAAAACAGGTGGATGGATTGAAAAATGTTGCTGAGGGGAGCAGCAGGAGAGAGAGGAGAGGTCTGCTTCACCTTGTGAGTTAGCTCCTTAGCTGGGGATGGAACTTCTGCCAAAGTGGCTGGTGATAGAAGATAGCATTGGTATTAGCCCCTGCACCACCAGGGAGGCCCAGCTCAGTCCACTTTCTGCAGCTAAATCCCTAACCCTTCCCTTGCTTCATTTTCCCTTAGCACTTATCCTACCTATATTATACCTTATAATTTTACTTGTTTTGTCTTTTGCCTAACCACTTTGATTAAAAAGTAAGTCTTTTACTGATGCAATATTATTACTGACTATAGTAGTTATTCAATAGACACATTGGAAAATTAATGAACTATATTTGATATGCAAAGGGCAAAGAGGAGTATATATCTCTTCAAAATTCCTAAAATGTAATTTCATATATATATATCTGCAGTCTTAATTACATACTCAGTAATTTAACTTCTAGAAATTTGTCTCAATGCAGGATTTCCCAAGTTATAAAATACTGTTTCAGAATATTAATAGGTATGTGGAAAATAAATTATTTTGGAAAAAAAAAATCTAACCTCTGTGGGTCTTAGTCTTGGTAATACATTGCAATTAACCTGGGGAGATTTAAAATATATTGATGCCTGATTCTCACCTTCCAAGATTTTGATTTCACTGGATTAGGTTGATTGTCCCTCTTGGAGTGAAATTAGTAGTCTTTGATAACTATTACTGGGATCCATTAATTTAATAGGGTGTTTAAGTGGTAATCTTGATTACATTTCTGGGCATGTATTTTTTAATGCACAAAATGAAGGGATTAGAGTACATTACCTACAGGCATTCCTTCAACAGGGATACTACATTCATATGGGAAATGCTCTATGCTAGGGTTTTGTAGGAAGTATTTGATGCTTCTTAGTGACTTATTAATGTATATGAGCTTTATAAGGCTCTGAAGTAAGAAAAGGTAATTTGATTTTAAGTACGATTAATAATTAATCATTATTAATAATTAATGATTAATTATTATTATCAATTATTTGATTGTAGAAAAACCAAGGAAATAAGCAAAAATTCCATAAAGAGTCACCAAGTCCTCCCATGTGGCAAGCATGATGTTAGGAAAAACTATAGTATTCTTCTCGTGATAAGGAACAGATAAGGAATAGAATGCCGAAACCATGAGAGTTGATTTTTTAAATTGTTAATGTATTTATGTATCATTTATTTTTCACATAAGTCTTATTCCATCTAGGCTTCTATAACAGAATACCATAAATTGGTGGCTTATAAACAAAAGTGTTTCTCACAGCTGTGGTGACTGGGAAGTCCAAGATCAAGCAAGGTGCAGGCACATTTGGTGTCTGATAAGAACAACTTTCTTAGTTCATAGACTTCCCTCTTTTTGTTGTGCCTTTCACAATGTGGAAAAGGCAAGGACACTCCCTGAGGTTTCTTTAGAAGGACACTAAAACCATTTGTAAGGAACTCCACCTACATGACTAATCACCTCACAAAAGTTGCACTTCCCAAAACCATCACATTGGGGATTAGATTTCAGCAAAGAGTTTTGAGAAAGATGCAGATAGTCAATCTGTTCCAATGCAGGGCACTGGGAGACATCAGCAAACCATGAGCATTTTGAAGCATCTAGACACACTGTATGAAAAGGACTTTTGAATTTCTCAAGATCTCTTTCTATGTATTATTTGCAACTTTTTTTTTAACAATATCATTTTATGTCTGAGGGCTATGACACACCCTCCAATTAGTTAAATCTCCTTTTAATAGAGAAATAATTTAGTGGTTTTTTTTTTTTTAGTTTTGAGTTAGTTCAGTTGCCAATTTTTTTAAGCTGAATATAAATAATAAATTCAGACAACTATTTACACATCTACCTGATAGAAACCTTTTAGAAGACAGAAACTGAAGTTGTTCATGCTATCATTAAAAAGATAAAATAGCTGAGCTGAATTAACCCACTTAGGGATGTATGTCTTCCTAGGGGGAATTGCAAAGTTATTGCTCATAAGCCGACCTCACTGCTCTCATACAATTAGACTGGGGCTCAGATAACATGTTATTGCATTTATCAGTGAACTACATGGCTTGAAGAAAATCTACTTACCCATTAGCTAACCAAAGAATGAATTTTTAGGGCAAATAACCTGTTTTATAACAGAAATTCTTGCTTGCAAAAGACAGTGTTTTTAAGTCCCAGCTCTATAGCTTGCTATACCATCAAACATTCACTTCTCACAAACACATAAAATAGGTAATATATTAATAAGTATAAAGTGTTGTTAAGTGAAAAGTACTTGGCACATAGCAAATGCTCCATGTGTGTTAGCATTTATCATTAGATATTTGTGTGACTGTTGTTGCAAATGTTACTAATCATTACTTATATAAGTCTTTTGATTAGATCTTTTTTTTTTTAAAGATTTATTTATTTATGTATACAAGCACGGAGGTACAGGCCAGAGGTGCGGGGGAAGGGTGAGAGAATCCACCAGACAGCACAGGCAGATCAACCAAAAACACACTGCTGAGGGGAGCAGTGGGTGAGGCAGGAGAGGTCTGCTGTGCCATGTGGGTCACCTCCCTGGCCGGGGGCAGGATTGAACTCGTGCTGCAGTGGCTGCGGTTTGCTTCATAGTGTGTTGCCTAACCCACTGCGCCACCAGGGAGGGACCTTGATTAGATCTTTTTAAAAAGAATAAGAAGAGACCTTTCTTTAACCTCACCAATTATACTACAAAGTAGGTTATCACTTTGCTGTGAGAACACTAGTTTCTGTAAATTTTTTTACTGTTAGTTTTGTTGGGGAAACAGGAGGTCCTGAATGGCTCCTGTCTTGGGGTAACCCTGTAACAATTCCACTTCACAAGATGTCTAGTATCAAGTAGTATTTGGCCAACTGTTTTATTGATGTTGTAATAGCTTAAACAGATAGTGAAAATGACCTTGGAGATCCCAAAACAAGAACTTGGGAGTGAACATGGCTAGTGGGTGATGGGTAAAATTTGCAGGAAAGTCTGTGTATCATGAGGACACAGATAACCAGAAACTGTGTATTGGATTTTAATGGATGCCTTTTTGTACTGTACTGTATCTCACTAAGCAATGTCATCTTTATATGATGAATCACATAAATTCATCAAGCGGCAGTGAAAACTGTGAAGGCTATGCATATTTAAGGGGTATATGGGAAATTGTTTTACACTCTTCTCAGTTTTGCTGTGAACCTAAAACTGCTCTAAAAGGCTTTATAAAAAAAGAAAACAATCATAGAGAAGAGCAAAATGGGAGAGGGGTAAGGAAAAATAAGAATTTTGCGAAGGAGTTCCCCTCTTGTTTATCTGTATATTATTATGTAGTGAAAATAGGCAAGACCCCATCAGGTGACCTGTGTAGTTCTGCCTGCCTTCTGCAGACCACCTCACCTTTCTGGAGCTCAGATTTACAGAGTAGTAATGTTGAGGTTTTGGACATAAACTTCTCACCATTTCAGAATAATGGATGTTTGGGATATGAAAATGAAGAAGGCCGAAAGAAAAATAGTCTTAGAAAGAAAAAGGCCATGAGGTGGTGTTGTGAATACAGTAGATGTGTTACAGGGCAGGGAGAGGGACATCTCAGAACCACCAAACCTGCCCACTCTAAATGGGTTCTGCCATTTTCCCCCTCAAGACAAACATATAAGACTTTTAATGGAAAGGAACTTTAATATGATTAGGAAACAATACAGAAAAGACAAAGAATATAGTTACAAAATCAAGCATCCAAAGCTACCCATCCCCTGTGGGCAAAAGTCCAGGCAAACAGGATTGGCCCAAAGCAAGGCCCAAAAGCCTGCCACAACTTGAAAGCACCTTTCAGTGGAGACCCATAAAAAAGGGTCAGAAAGGGTCAGACAAAACTAGGAGGAAAAGAGGAAGATCAAACTCAAGATAAAAGCTGCCATTGTTAAGCTCCCCATGGGTCTCTCACCTGCATCTGTTCCAACCAGTCCAGGACCAAAAAGCAAGCACAATTTCTTCACATGTCTCTCTGTTCCATGTGCCTCCTCCAGATCACCTTGCTGCTTTTCATCCTGCTTCCTTCCTTCCTTTCCTTTCCTCTTGCTTCTTCATATCCTTGCTCAGCCCTACCCTCTCTAGGGTGGGGCAGGGATCCTGGAACTTCCACTTTGCCTGGGGACCACCCTGTTACAGATGGTCAACCACATAATCACTCTGACCTAATTGGGTAGGTTAAAAAATGAATTTCAATCATTTAGTTTACTGAATGATAATACTGGGAAAGATGACCTGAACTGTTTTGATTTGTTCTTTTGAATTGTTCTTCTTGGGGGGGGTCTCTCTTCTCCTACTGATATTAACCACTATCCTCCAGGAATGATTTAGGGGAAGTTGAAACTAACTGGCCTGGGTTGAAGAGTTCCTGTACTGCCCACCGTCATCTTGTTTCCCAAGACTGTCTTTAATTCTGGTGAATGAGAAAGCACTTGGTTGCCATTTCCTTTCTGAAAACTGCTAAGTTAGTAGGGAAGGAAGTAGAAGCTGCTCAGCTGAGTTCAGGCATGTGGGGGCAGGGAAGGGCTGTACTGCTCTGAGCACTAGCTTCTGTTTTTGTGGGGATTGGTTTCCTAAGTGTCTGGTTCTTCTTTAGAAAGATTTAAAAAAAAAAAAATTAGTCTATACAGCCATTTCTTAGCCCCCTCCTGGGCAAAAATGACCAAGGGTATAGGTAGTGGTTAATTTCCTTTGCCTAAATTCTCGGTCACAACTCTAAGTGTTGTTAGTTGGTTTCCTGTCTATTGTTAATCTTTTAAAGATCTTGCCAAAACTTTAGAAAAAGTGGGTCTGATTTAATTTTGCTTCTGTGATTATATATTGTGTGTGTGTGTTCAAGTCTATAGCTTTGAAGAAAATCCAGTTGAAACATCAAATCTTGTCAGATAAACATGGTAGAATCAGTGCTTCTGATGCGGTTTGGGTCTTTAGAAATCCTGAGATTTGATGTGGTTCTGTTATTAACTGATATGTTCCATCATTTGTTTTATTTGATGATGATATCTTGCTTATAATATTATTTTATACCACTTTCTAGCATTATATCAGTGTCTTTGCACTCTGGGTCTTATTTGTTCAAGAAGTAAAACCTTCTGTTTCCTTAAGAAAGCTTGACTCTCTTGCTAGTGTTGTGATCATCTTTGAAACTGTTTTCTATGTTTATATTATATCTCTGCTGCTTCTTTGCAGATGTTGGAAAGTAGTGCTTGATCTAAAAATATTCAGAAAGAATTGAGGAAAAATTAGGGCTTCTGCCATGCAAATTCTGACTCTCTTCTCAGCATTTCTATTACCATCACAAAAAGTTAACTGCATGATTCTTTAAAGCCCTACACATAAATGTTGCTAATATTTTATTTCTTCAGTTCGTTTTTGACTTCATAATTTCACCACAGCAATTTAAGTCAGAAAAGCACCTTTCACCCCTGAAGAACTCAGGGGTAAAGAATGCCTAGATGAAAAATCCAGTTTGGTCATTTTTTAGCTATGTGGTCTCTGTTGTGTTTATTTGTAAAATGGGTTTAGAATTAAGTCACAATCTAAGATGGATGAAAGAAGTAACCACAGCTTAAGCTGTTACTATTTTTCTTTTCTTCAATCATAGAAAAGAGGCAAGTGGAAATATTTATTGAGAATCTACTATTTACTAGGCACAAAATGGACTATCAATAATCCCATGTAATCCTCTGTGAGGCAGACATCCTCATTTTTCAGATGATTCAATTATGACTGGAAAGAATAACCAACTGTTCTAAAGGTCACACAGCTGGTAAATAATAGTCCAAGTCCAAGTTTGTTTCTAAAAGCACATACTCTTATACTGTTACAGGACAGGGAGAGGAGCACTCAGAACCCCCAAGCCTGCCCTCTCTGAATGGGTTCTGCCATCCGCCGCATTAAGACAAACATACAAA
>JAGFMF010011702.1:3726603-3766550 GCA_019455555.1 Galemys pyrenaicus | reverse complement strand
CTTCTCTGTAGAAATCTTCTTATCCTCAGCTCCACCCACTTAGGGTGGAACCAGGATTTTGGGAACTTCCCCTTTTCCTGGGACCACCCTGTTACAATACTACACAATGTAAAGAAAATTTTGTTCTTTTTCTCCCCGGATTATGTCTCATGGTTTCCCACTGTTAAACTTTTTTTTTTTTGATGTATAAAAGCAAATGTTTGACTTGATAACTCGGGAAGACATGGTGAAAACTTAAATATATATACTGTGTCGTGATAGAAGCCAGTCAGAAAAGGCTACATACCAACCATATGTCGTTCGGGAAAGGTCAAAACAACTATGGGGACAGTAAAAAAGAGCAGTGGCAGGAGTCCGGGGGGAGGGAAGGATGAATAGGTGAAACAGATTTTAAGGGCAGAAAAGTTCTGTATGCTACTATAATGTTGAATATTTTTGTCCAAACCCATAAAACACATCACTAAGAATCCTACGGTAAACTAAGGAATAAAACTATTAATGTGTTAATATAGATTCATGTACGGTGTCACTACCCCATTACCCTCTGGAAGGGGGTAGTGATAATTGGGGAGTCTACACATATATATGTGTTATATGGGAAATCTCCATTCACTCTTCAGTTTTGCTGTGAACTTTAAAACTGCTTTAAGTCTTCAAAAAAAAAAAAAGAGAAAAACAAAATGGGGGAGAGGTAAGGAAAAATAAGAACTTTGCAAAGGAGTCCCCCTCTTGTTTATCTGTATAGTATTATGGAGTGAAAATAGGCAAGACTGTATCAGGTGACTTGTGAAGTCCTGCCTGCTCTCAAGTTTTTGGGTGACCTTCAGCAGACTACCTCACCTTTCTGGATCTCACACTTAAATATGCTTAAAACGAGGCTTAAAACGAATCGATCTTCAAGCTCCTTCTGGTACTAAAATTCCGAGCTTGCAGCTAAGAATCCATCCCCGCCAGAGTTTTTCGTCGCACCGACTAGGACCAGTCACCACAACTTGAATCCTGTTCTTACTCAACATTTTTTTAAAGTGCCCACTGCATTCTAAGTACAGCAGTCGTTCCCCGTGACTACGGGATTAGAGTAGGGGTGGACGACTGACCTTTGAAGGCGAAAAAAAGGGCAAGCTAACCCCGAGGATCAACAGTAAGTGGTAGAAGCCAGTCAAAGGAAACCTAGGCAGGGCAAAGCGGACGCCGCGAAAGACTACGAAGGCGGAAGAGGGCGGAGGGCGGAAGAGGGCGGAGGATGGAAGGGGGAGAAAGGCGGAAGAGGGAGGAGGACGGGGCAGGGCCAAGAGCCGATTGGACGGCTGTGGGGCGGGGCCCACGCTGACAGCAGGGGAGAAGCGACGGAGGCTGCGCGGGCGTCGCGGTCGGGTTCCGGGTTCTTAGCCTCCCCTTCCCGGAGCCTGGGGGCGGAGCGGCGGGCGTGCCGACGCTACGTGATGTCATAAGGGGCGGGGCGATCGGGGCGTCCAACCGGCGCGCGGGCGCCTTCGGCAGTCGCTATTTGGGACGCAGGGTGCGTGGTTGCCTGGTCTCCGCTCCTGGTTCGCTGTCACCGCCGGTCTCTTCCCGGAGCCCGGGACGGGCTGGGCGCGCGCCCATGTGTGTGTGAGCGGGACAGCGGCGTTCCCTCGCTTGCCTTTTTTTCTTCCTTTGACCCAAAGAAGGGAGCAGTTCGCACGTTTGCGCTCCCGTCGCCCGTTGGGAGCAGGGTTGGTGTGCGGAGTGGTTCGTCTTTTTTTTTTTTTCTCTTTTAAACTTGTGAGCGCTTTTTTGCCCCCTATTTTTTAGGCTCAGTGCAGTCTGGGCTGGTTTTCTTGGTCCCAGACTAAGCGCGTTCTGCCCCTTCTCTCGCCACCCCCGTCAAAGGTCGCCCCTCCGCCCTCGCCCCTGGCCCGGGAGGGTGGGAATCTTTGTCCCGCTCCCTTGCCCACCCGAGTCTCCGCTGCTGTAGCCGCACCTGCCTCAAAATGAATGGGGTCAACGACCCACCTCTTTTTATAAAAGATATTAAGCCCGGACTGAAAAACTTAAATGTCGTCTTTATTGTCTTGGAGATAGGTAAGTGGGGTCCGCAGCCCACCCCGCCGCTCCGGTGCGTCCGGGGGCAGGGGAGACGGGCGCCGCCGCGAGCCGGGGGCTGCCCTCTCCCTTGGCTCCCCTCCCTCCCTCTCCCTTCTCCCTTCCACGTGGCCTTGCTGGCCCCCGCCTGAGCTCGGATCCTGGTAGCGGTGAGAATCTGGGGCGACCACTTTCCACCTTTAACTTGATTTAGGATCCCGGAGGAAGAGTTAGAAAACCTGGAGGTCTTTATTATCTAATATACTCCCTTCCCCCTTTTGATTTTTAAATCCCCACAGGACGCGTGACCAAAACCAAAGACGGCCATGAAGTGAGATCATGCAAAGTAGCAGATAAAACGGGCAGCATCACTATTTCTGTGTGGGATGAAATCGGAGGTCTTATACAGCCAGGGGATATTATTCGATTGACCAGAGGGTAGGTGTGCATAAAAGCAGGGTGCGGGGGGAATGCTTCTTAAGCAGCAGTTTGCGGGTTCGGAATCGGCCCACTCGGGACCTTGGTGACTTGGGAAGTTTCTTGTCTTTTCTGTGGGCTTTTCCAAGGAAGTTTGAGTCCCGTAGGTACTAACTTTGGGTAGTGGGCCGCCTTGTGATGTAACACCCTTGCCTTTAAAAGCCTTTACTGTCAGTCAAGAATATTAACAACGATCCCATTACCTCCACTTTACAAATTTAGTATATTTTAAAATAAGGTCCTTGGATTGAGTCTTTTAAGTAAATACGATTATTATAGTTAGTTCTTTATCTTTTGAATAAGTCATTTAATATAGTTGTCAGTTCTTTTACAGCCTTCCACTCCTTAATCCTGGAAATCTTATCTGTTGTGTTACTGTATTTATATTTTTTAAAGACGATTTAGTTAGAGAACTTGGCAGTTTTCTGTGTTCTGTCAAATTTATACTGGGATGTTAGAAAAAGGGAAAGTTACAGTATTTGGAAGGCACGTTCTCAAGAATGATTTCTTGTGCCTACTGCTGTAAGGTCAGCATTGTACAAAAACCAGAATGATAGCAGAAAATGTTTGGCAGAAAGATATCTGTGATCTCTCCATGCAAAGAGTCAGTTCGCAGATTAACTTAAAAATAATGCAGCACAACCTTTTTTTGGTTGTCAATTAGACTGCCTTGAAAAATTTACATAATCTATTTTGGGAAGATTAAAGGCCAGATAAGGGTCTTGAAAATATTTTGGAAGCTTTTTTATCATCAGAACTGTAATAACTTAGGGTCCTAACTACAGGAAAAGTGGGTGGAGATTGGTGTTAGCATAGTAAATAGTATCTTGGGGAAGTGTTGGATGACCCTGCATATAGGAGCTCAGAGGCCTTTGGTAATATCTTATAGGCCTTACAACATCTTCAGGAAGTGAGACAGAATACCAAAGAAGGAAGTGAGAGTCAGGACTTAGACATTTTTTCCTCATATACTGACTCACTATGACATTGTGTCTTTTAAATATATGTTGACTTTATACAAAAGAACATTTCTACTGGGAAGGTATGGTGAAGATTAACATAAGATTTTCTGGCTATCGAAATATTTTTCGTTCAGTGAATTGAAGTATTTGGCATTGTAAACAGTATCTCATTTCAAATTCTTGTGTCTTATAGTCTTAGGAAATTCATAGATATTTCCATTAAATTGTGAAAAACTCAATTCAAATATATCTTGAATTTACACAAAAGAGCATTTCTACTGGGAAGGTATGGTGAAGATTAGCAAAGATTTTCTGGCTATCGAAATATTTTTTGTTCAGTGAATCAAAGTATTTTGACATTGTAAACAGTATCTCATTTCAAATTCTTGTATCTTATGATCATAGGAAATTCATAGATACTTCCATTAAATTGTGAAAAACTCAATTCAAAGTCATGTAATGCCTCTACAACACCAAGGGGGAGCAATACATTCAAAAAAGAAAAAGCTCGTTTCCTAATTTTAATGAATTATTACACTTCAATTTCTGTGCAGTGGGAATGATTATAGATTTCTTACACCCATTAGCATCTGGCCATCATAAGTTCCTTAAATAGTTACTATAGTAAAATGAAATATTAATGCAATATCTTTTTTAGTCACTTTTTGTATAATGTAGGAATGGTGAGTGGAATTTTTAATAAATAACTCATACTAAATAAAGAGAAATATGCAATGTGGAGCTAGCAAAAGTATTCTAAGTTAAAGTAGTTTGTTATAATTTATGTTTTATTACCATATTAGTTATACAAAAAACTACTGAAAACCAAATCTTTGACTAATTTTATATTATTAATTTGCATTTTTCTTAGATTTGTGTGTAAAATTGTTTTTTGTAATGATGTCTGTATTTAAAATTATTCAGAGTAAACAATTTTTCAACCAACTTGATGCTAAAAATTGCAAATTTGAAAAGCAAGATAAGTAAAATATTTGTGGTTTGGTTTTTTAAAATCCCTTACCTGAATTTTAACAAAATTTAGCTTGGGAATCCTATTCTTTTTATGACTACAAAGGAAAAATTAGTATCAGTTTCTGAGTACAGAGTGAGTCCAAAAGTGAGTACTAGGTTTTTTATTTTATATAGCTTATGATTTAAAAATAATTTGTACTTGAATTGCTGCAGCTGAAATTTCTTCCTTTGTTAATTGACAAATGATAGATTCTTTGGAGTATAGCAGTGCCGGCTGGCTTTGCAAAAAGACTTCTGTTTTCTAGGGTTAGAATTTCGATAATTGGCAAGATTTGGAAGATTTTATTTTTCCTTAGTAAAAAGTTAAATAGATTATATTTGATATACTATAATATACAGTGGATTTGATTGCCATCTGTACCCCAGTGTAAAAAGTATGAAAAGATAGACTGGATTGAAGTAGAAAAAAAATGTACATATTTCTACTGGACCCATTTTTCCCCCCTAGGTATGCATCTATGTGGAAAGGATGTCTGACACTTTATACTGGAAGAGGTGGTGAACTTCAGAAAATTGGGGAGTAAGTATTAAACTGCATTTGATATAATTGAATAAGTCACAAACACTAAGAATACAGGTAGGTATAAACTATGAACATCTTGGCTTTGTTTTTTTGTACTGGTAAACTGAATGTCTTCAGTAACAACTGTACCAATAACTTTGCATGTTTGTATTAGTTTAACAGCTCTCAAAACTGTTTCTTTGGTTGAGAATGTCATTTTTTTCCTGGCAAAAAGCATTAAAGCTGCTGTTGAGATAAGCCCCAGTGGGACCATTTCTGTAGGCTTTGAGATTGTGGCATCTTTCAGGTGTCACAAGTGCCATTTGAAGTAAGTCCTTCCTTCCAGTGAATTGCCAAATTAGAAGCTAGGTGCAGTTTCAGGTCATAGGTTTAAATTTTCTTTTCTCTGTAATTGTGTAGATATGTACTCATGGTAAAGGGACTTAAAGCAATGAAAAGTGAAGTCCTGTATTTACCCACAGTCTAGGTACCATACAGGCAGCCGCAATGCGAGCTTCCTCACACTGCCACCCGGTAATCTCCACCCTGATTTGGAGAAACCACTCTCTAGGGGTGTAAAGGTAACTCAGCCTACATGCTACCCTGCACGCTTGGGATGTATTCATAAAGTGTGGTTTAGGCAGTTAGCCAAGTCACTAGTCCATTCTCATTTGTTAGTGCTTAAACATATTTTAATGCCCATCAAATTGGAGGATATTTAAAGAAAGGTCTAGGGGTGAGTGTGGTACTTGGTATAAGGAAAAGTAATAAAGACCTTGAAGTTTTGAGACTGTTCAAATCCCACCTCTTTTTCTTACAATGACTGAGGCAAAAATGACTTAAAGAGAGAAGCTACAGATGGCCTTCCCAAAAGGGAAAACACTATTCCACACTGCCTGGGATATAATACTGTGGAAAAATAAGTACTCTTGCTAGCTTTTAAAGATAATTGGTAACACTTTGCCTTCACTAGGAGGGCAGTTGGAATGTTTGTATTTAATACTATCAATGAGCAACGTGTTATGAAAGATCTTAGCATCAGTAATCATCAGATTAGGATTTTGTCTCAACCTTCACTTAGAAGTGTTAATAAAAATGGTGGTCAGTTATGTGAAGAACCACTGGGTCTTATCTAGTACTTCATGAGTTAACTTTTTCAGGGTCAGTCTAGGATTTACCAAAATTGGTTCTGGTTTCTTGTGAGGTAAGGGCTTTAAGAAAATGCTTATGTGTAACATTAATATACACCAGTCAACTTAAAAGAGGCATTGGAATGAATTGTCTTGATCACCAGTTGTCTTTATTCGTGCTTGCAGAATCACTCTTAACTTTAAAACGATTATTTTTGCAGATTCACAGTGATTGGTCAAAAGAGGGACTGGATGAAAGTGTGGGAATGGGTCAGTGCAAATCCATCACCACTGCTGGAAAACTGGAACCCTAAACATGGTTCAGTGGGGTCAACCTATATGGGAAAATAGGATAAAAATGTGTTTCAATGTCCTAGATCTTTGAAATTGTTTCTTTTTGCAGTACACAAGAATTAAAACAAAGTTGAACATTTTATACATTATAGACCTACAGATATTTGACTTTTTTATGGACTATAATTAGGAAGTTGCAAATAAATAGCATGTTGTAAATAGTTAACATACTGCTTTTTAATTTTTTTTTAAAGATTTATTTATTTATGCATACAAGCACTGGAGTACAGGCCAGAAGTGGAGGGAAAGAGAATCCACCAGACAGAGCAGTGGGCAGAACAGGCAGATGGACTGAACCTGCCGAGGGGAGCAGTGGGCGAGGCAGGAGAGGTCCTCCTGCGCCATGTGGGTCACCTCCCCAGCCGGGGGCAGGGATCAAATGCATGCTGCAGTGGCTGCTCTTTGCCTCACAGTGCGTTGCTTAATCCGCTGCGCCACCAGGGAGGGCCCAACATACTGCTTTTTAAATTCATTCATTTGCTATCTAAATTCTTCATTCCTCTAAGTTAGGAATGTTGTATTTAAAAAATGGGAGTTGTTTTGTTTCAAAATCATTTAACTTCTTTCTTTCAGGTTTTGTATGGTTTATTCAGAAGTGCCAAATTTTAGTGAACCCAACCCAGATTATCGAGGACAACAGAGCAAAGGGGTAATTAGTTCAAATGTCCAGTCTGTTTTAATGATTAGTATAATTTTGACATTGTGTTATAATTTTATGGCTAAATTGCCAACCCTGTTATACCCAGAATATATGAAGACAAAAAGTCTTTAAAATACTTTAAAAGTATTTTAAAAAGTCTTTTAGAAGTCATTTTCACTTTGTGTCTTGTGAATATGCATACCTGAAATACCATATTAAATATATATATACCGTTTCGCACATCTAGGGAGTTGGAAGTAGTATTGAGAAATACATCTAATGAGTCTTGTAAGGTTTGGGAAACATTCCTGGATATTTCAACATTGAAAGGACTTGGATAAATCTTTATAAAGTTTGTTTCTGAACTTAAAAGTATAGATACAAAAATGTTAATATAATGTAAATGAGGTTTTTTTAAAAATTCTTTGATTACATTAAAAAATATTCTTTTTAGGCACACAGTGACCAGAAGAATAATTCCATGAATAGCAATATGGGTACAGGTACATTTGGACCAGTGGGTAAGATTTTTTTTCCATATTTGTGATCAGGTATAAGAGACAAGGGAATATACCATAATGAAAGATTTTGAGGAAAATGTTTGTGTTTAGGTATAAAATTAGTACTAAAAGGGACTTGTATTTCCGTAATGCAGTGATTATAATAGAGCAGCTTTACTACTTATATGGTCCACTAAAGCCTTTTATTTTTAGATCTTTAGCCTTTTAGATGTTTAGTTCACCTTGATCTTTTATATAATACTAACTGCCTTTTAAAAGGATAGCCTTTACTCCTCAGAAATCTTCAAATGCATGTTAATGGTCCTTGCTACCATGCTATAGGTCTTTTGAAATCTTTGAAGTTTATTAGGGTAACTGAAGTGTTACTTTCCCGAAGCTACATGTTTTGGCTTCGTATGATGATCGTTATATTGTGTGAGACTTTACTATCTTTTCCTTAGAGTTAGAATTACATTATCTCTTGAAATACTATTAAACATATTTGAGTCAAATGTCAGTACTCATACATTTCTCACCCCCCTTCCTTTTAAAATGTAGTGTATCACCTATGCTTTGTTTCTACTCTGATTTGTAATTTGTTGCCCAAGTTCTTATTCCTGTTGAGACAGCATCTCGTTAAAACATTCATACTGTCATACATTGGTAAAACTTAGAACCCACATAGTTGTTCCAGTAGTTTAAAAGTGCATTTGTTTTCTCTAATATTACCTGAAAGCATTAGTAGCAGTGTTAACAACTTTAAGTAGGTGTGCTTTCATAGATCAGTGTCTGAAAATAGTGACAAATTTTTGTATTCTTTTTTTAGGAAATGGGGTGCAAACTGGCCCAGAATCAAGGGGATGCCAGTTTTCATATGCTGGTAGAAGCAATGGCCGGGGATCTATAAATCCACAGCTACCAGGAACAACTAATAATCAAACAGTCATGACCACAATAAGTAATGGCAGGGACCCTCGGAGAGCCTTTAAAAGATGACCTATGCCAAATACTCACATGTAGTTTTTAAACTACGTGACTTACTTGAACACTTACTGCACTTTTATTTATTGTTAACTGTGAAAACTATGTCAATTGTTGGTTTCCTTTTGTTTTTGGTTAAGAGGAGTGGTTTGTTTTTATAGCAAAACTGTAAAGCTGCTCAAGTCTTCTATTGAAGAATGGGAACACTCTGAAAAGTAGGGGCATTTATTTTTAGAGGAAGAAGTTCTTTGGATATCCTCTAAAATACCTGTACCCGTTTCATGGGTCAGTTACTTAAGACATCAACATTTTAGCCTCTGTGAGTCTATCTTCTGTATAAATTTTGTAATACTTAAGGCTTAGTGGGAGATGGTCTTTTCTTAAATTCAGATGTTGCCAATTAAAGCAATAACCATCGAGGGGGGAAAAAACCACCCCAAACTTGGTCAGTGCTAATAGCAATTTTTTTTTGTTTGTGACCCAAGGAATGATTGTCTTCTTGGTTGAGTAACTGCCATTAGGAATTTTCAAGGACTGAATGAATCATTCTAAACTTATTACCAAAAAACAACATAAGAATTATGGAATAGAATGTGATCTTTACTGTAACAAATAATTTTTAGGAGAAAACTACATTTATTTTAGGGTAGTGCTCATAACATTTGGTGTCGATTTTGTGCATTACATTTAAGTGAAAAGAAAAATTTAAAACTGAGGCCTTGAATATTTATTTTTGGAAATGACCATGTCAAATATAAAGTCTCGGTATCTTAAGGATGGCATAAAGCCTTAATAAATAGTGGCTTAATTAAAGAAATTGTGGTAAACAGATACAGTAAGGGAAATTATGTAGTTAATATACAGTCTTAGTTATAGGGTCTTAGGTACTTGTAGATACTCAGCCTGGAGTATGACAATCCTAGGTACTTAATTTATTTGTAACGTGTGCTGTCAGAGTATCTGAACACAATTCACGAAGCCTTATCAGCAAAACTTAAGAAATGGCTCTCTCAAAGAAGTGAATACAGCTTTATTCAGATAGGTGAAGGTAGTTTGTGTTGTAAATGATCCCCAGTTCCACTTTTTACTGTAAGGTGGATAACGCAATTTTTTCTTTGTTAAAAATTCAATACTTCAATATTATCACTTGAATAAAACTTGGTATTAATGTTATAGATTACCTAATTTTGCTCCTTTTATGGCTTATATTAGAGAGTCAGTATATTTTGATAAGGTTATGATGATGACTTCAACCTGGCAACTATTTAGCTTTGTATTTGTCACTTTGTCATTTTCCCAAAGTAATTTAAGTAGACTTTATTTTCTGAAAATTCAGAGAATTTGTATGTAAAAATTTATGCTAGTATTGTTTGCCCTAATTCAATGTATCTAATAGAGCAGTCCAACTGTGAATTAGGCACTTGTGTAGAGGGTGTTAAGGGGTAGGTAGATGGAGTAATGATTGATCTCAGGGAGCTCGCTAACAGTCTACAGTACCTTGCTTACTGGGGTTTGTATATTACAGAAAAAATGTTTTTTCCTTTATTGGTTTATTGAATACAGTTAATTTGACTTTGTGACAAATATTTTCTTAAGGTTTTCACAAGATTACAGATTTTGAAGTAAAAAATAACAAATGTGTGTGTTGTATGTATATATACACAAACGTGTGTGTATATACATACACTTAAATCTTAAGTTGAAGTAGCAGCTACAACATTAAGTTATTTGGGAGACTATAGCGTTAAAGATTTTCAATTGTGGAGTTTGGGAAATTTTAAATAATTTTCAAGTGTGTATTTCCGATCTTTGAGTTCTGGCCTCTATGTCCTCACCTGGAACAGTGGGCAAGTTACTACACTTGGAACTTTTTTAAGCCTTAGGTTCCACAATTATAAGAACAAGTAAGTAATATTACCTCTTTGTACAGTTATTTAAGATCTTCTATGTATGTTGATTAGATTTCTGGCATGTTAAACCAAATGTTTATTGTCTAATTATACAAGAAAAGGAAATGGCAGAGTTAGTGTTGGAAATACTGTTACCCTTTAACATGGTGAGATCAAATAGAGAAAGATCTAAGCTTTTACTTATGTAATTGATACTTGCCTCAATAATTTAACTTTGTTGTTCTGTGTTCTTTGTCATTTATTAACAGATTTCTTTTTTCTTAAGGGAAGCCTCCAAACCCAAAGCAAAATGAGTTACAATCCATAATGAATATTTGCCTTGCCAGTCTGCTTGGACAGTGCTCATCAAGATGTTAAGAGGAAGAAAATTTCCTACCTTCCTCCTTCCTGGTGCTTTCAGCTGCCAACTTTGAAATAAGTTTAAACACCTACAGCAAACAAAAACCATTTAGTTTAGAAATACACACTACTATGATTGGGCCCCATTTCATTTCTGCAAAGCGGTTCTGAAGTGAATTGCAGTTTGATCAAGCTTGCCCTCCTGTATGCCTGTGTGGCGGGTTCTTGGGGGGACGGGGGGAGGGAGGGTAGGGAATTGCTACCATACCAAAATGGAGAGATGAAATGCATAAGACTAGGTGATATGTAATGGTGAAGTGGTGAAGCCTGGAGTGTTTCCCATAAACATTTACACAGTTAGGTTTTCCTATAGGAGTATACCATCTCTTTCTTCTGTAGTTTCAGTAATTAAAATTGAGGGCAGTCTATTGGGGATACCATGAATATTTATAATACTGAGTTTCTGTTCTGTTTTTATCATTTAACATAAGAATTTGCTGGGTTGAATGCTAAGTGAATGATGCTAAAAACAAATGTGAGACTGGGGTTATAAATTTATTATATGAGAATTTTCAGTGTTTAGCTGGCCTTAAGTATTTTTTTTTCCAGAAGGTATGAATTGTATTAATGTCAGTCTGACATAGTGGCAGTTACTAATTTATAGGTCAGACATTCTAGATTAGTTACTGAGATGATGTCCTTTTTCTGAGAATACTATGGTTAGGCTGCTTAAGAACATTTTCTCTGATGTATTTGGAATGATTCTGGAAGTAACAAAACACTGGAGACTGAGAATAGTACCAGTGTGGAACTCTTCCCCAACTAAGGCTCTTCTTCCCCCTAGTTTTCTTCCTGGGGTTATTTGCCCTAAGGTGACTTAAAAATATTTTTCCTTCTCTCTGATTTATTCCCTATCTGATGAAAGTCTCAACATTTCTAGTAGAGAAGGAGATCACAGTTACCTAACACGGGTTACATTATGGGTAGAAGGCACATTGTCCTTTGCCCTGGTGAAAACCTGAGTGTTGAGGTTCCAGGCAATGATTAAATGTTGAGGTACCTTTCACAAAGTACTTACAATGATTAACAAGGTATGCTTCTGAAGAAATCTCACTAATGTTTGGAAAACAGCACTGTTCTTTAGAGAAGTCAGAAGAACAATTTACTTCGCAATTACATTTAGATTTTCTCCGCATTTCTTTAGTAGGGTTGCATCAATTTATGTTGAAATACTGTAACCTAATTACAAGTTTCTGAGCAAAAAGGGTATAATGATGTTTCTCAAAACCATACAGGTTAAGAGGAGAAAAATCAAGTCTTTGAAAAAGCCATTTAGCATTTTTCCTTATTAATAACATTAGCCCAAAGATCTTACTAAGCTGCTTATGTTACGATATTGTAACCTGTATGGTATAAGGAAAATGAAAATTTTAACAAGTTTGCCTAAGCCCTTTGAAAGAGGCATTGATAGGTAGCCCATGATGTTGGCTGTCCAAGTTTTGAGAACATGCCTTCTAGCTGTTGAATTATAATAACGCCAAGGTGAGGCTCCATTTGTGTATATGCACTTAGTATACCACAGTTGTGCTTTATATACACATGCATTTTAACTTAATGTGAGGGTAGAATATACTAAAGTTTTAGATTGTAAAACATGGGGAAATTGTGTGTGGAAGCATCTACTATCAAAGGACAGAAGTGATGGGTAGAGTAATCCCAAGTAGAAAAGTTTGAATGTGGCCTTGATTGTGAGCCCTGTGAATCTGAATTTGGTTCAAGTGGAATTCAAATTATATATATGTTAAGATTAGATATAGTGAAATCAACTGGCTTCACCTCTGCCTATGTAGATCAAAGTACAAATAACTCACCATAGTTACAGGTTTTATTTTCACCTTTACAGCATCATAAACCTTTGTGCTAAGCCCAGAATACATTAGGCAAAAATTCCTTAACATTGTGAAGAGTAGAGGAAGACTAGCCAAACTGAAAGCTCATGGGGCTGATACATGATGAACATTTCTGACACTACCCGTAGAACCTGCTAGCTGCAACAGTTTTCACAAGTAACAAAGTGTTTTGACTTACATGTGGGTCTTAATCTTCAGTCTCATAACCCTAGTAGGAGACCACAACCTAAGTTACTGGTCCCTAAGAAAGTAATGGGTAGTCAGCACAACTAGTGCCATCTACTGGGGGATTACAGCCCTGTACTTGGGAGTCTGGGTGAATGTGTGGGGCAGTGCTCCATTATTGCATTGGAGGATTTTTACCTGATAAGTTTCAGCATGATATGGAATTTAACTCTATATAGGAATAAGAAAAACTATGTAACATCAAAAGTAACTGTCCCTAAATCTACAGAAAATAGCAAAAAGCCTGCCAGATTTGTATTTACCAATGGTGGAATGTGTAAATACTTTGGTGGGTAAGAGTTTTGATGAAAATAGTTGGAAGAAAAATGTGATACTGCCCTCGCAATTTTTATTCCCTTACCAGTGGTACTTTGTAAAGTTCTAGCAAAAGACTGCTTGCTGTTCCTGTAGTTATGTGAGGTTTGCTGAATGTGACCTAAATGTCAGGGACTATTAATATACTTTGGTGAAAAGATCATGATTTGAAGCTGAAGAGAGCTTAGTTTGAGTTCTGGATCCACTGTTTATTGGCTCTATGACCATGAGCCCAGCTTTAAAATAAGGATAATGTACTGAAAAGACTACGAGAACTAAGCCAATGTATGCAAAACATGTCTATATTGGGCTCAACATGTTAATCTTGTGATAAGCAGTAGAAATGCAAGGCAAATACTGATCTTTTATCCATGCCATCACTAGAAACCAGTCACCTATAACTTTAAAAATGTATTATGCAATATATATAAAAATTAGGTTTTTTTTTTTTTTAACTGTCAAGCTTTTAGTCTCAGTGGTGCAGGAAAGTAGGAATACTGACTTAAAAGGCCAGCTTTGTAGGGCTGATATTTTATCACAAAAATCTGCCTGGAAGATGAGTATCCTGTTCTGCTTTACCATTCACCTTTGACCAGAGGGTGAAGGAATAGTTATGAAAGTGCAGAGGGAGAGGGAGGATATGGTGTACCAGAGTTTGTGCCAGAGAGGTCAGTGGCCAGGGGCAAGGCCTAGGCTACAGTGGAAGGGGTGCAGTGGCCCCAGTGGTGGCCTTTGGGATTGCTGTGAGCCCAGATGTAGAGTAGTTTTGCTTGCTGATAAGTCACCGGGCAACATTACTTAATATTTTAATTAGGAAGGAATTCAAACATACAAAGATGTTGAATTTTAGTATAAACACATGTACTCACTAGATTTTTGCTATCAACATCTGAAAAGTAATTGCTTTATCACACATTTGATTCATTAATGGAATTAAATCCATTTCAAGTAACAATCTTTTGCAGTGTTTTAATGCAAATTTACAGTGTATTTTAAATTTAATGCCCAGCCAGTGTACCTCAAACACCTGTTAAGATATGAAAGATTGTCATCACCCCAGAAACTTCCCTCTCTCCCCATGACCCCAGTGGCAATAACTTTTCTCATATTTTAAAAACTATTTTAGCTTAACTGAAAGAAAAAGTTGTATATATGCCAAGGTCATCGCTAGAGCTCACTGAGTTATGTAGCACCAAAGCCACGCTAGCACACACCCCCAGTGCAACCCCTTTACTCAAATCACTAATGTAATTCCAGGGCCTTGGTAGTTTTTATTTTGACACCCTGTTTTAGTTTGCCACTGGCTCTACATTAAATTTTTACCCTTGATTTATACCTGGTAGGCTAGACCCTTAGGGCAGACACTGTGAGAGTGAAGACCAGCTGAGCAGGAGCAATTGCTTTCCTAGGCTACTGTGACTGGAAGCAGTTGGCTATGGGGTCATACCACTGCTTTAGCTTTTTTAGGTGAAGAGTGGGGGAGCTTCTGACAGAAAGATCTCTGAGCTTGGAGTGCCAGAAGTAGAAAGGATGCACTAGAACTTGAGAGTTTTCAGGACTAATGTTCGGCTATTCAAATTTTGATTTTAAAACTGACAAGGTATGAACTAACTTGTAGTGCTATCTAATTTTGGGGGTTTTGCCTTTTCTTATAGGTGGGGATTTGGAATTGGCATACTCAGTGTATAAGCTTCTTCCATTCAAAGACCCCATTACACTCATTCTGCAGGGAAACATCCCTAAATGCCACAAACTAAAGAAAATACTGGTTTTAGCCAGTGCATGCACGCATACACCATCACTGCCAACAAAGTCGTTTCTGCATTAACTTCCACATTAATATATTCTATATTTTCCTCCTCTCCTTCCAATTTGGTGCTTGCAGGATCTCTGCACCACTATAATGAGCTACCCAAAATTTATTGAGCACTTATGTGCCAGTGCTATGCTACATTATCTCATTTTACTAAATAACTCTGCTAGGGAGGTTTTGTCCTCATAGAGTTATTTCTAGGATTCAGTAACTTAAGATCACCTAACCAGGAGAAGATAACCTTACTCGTGCCAAAGCTGACTCTACTGAACTCTACCTAGTTTCCTGCCAATTAATGGGCCGGTGCCAGTTAAATTACTTTTAAGACAGTAGATTCAGCTAGGCAGAGCGAAAGATGGAGAACAGAAATACAGAAATGGGCATTCACTTTTTACCTGTGATTAGTCATACTCTAAACATGATAAAAACCCATAGTTAAATTTAGACTACAATAAAAATGGTATGTTGATGGGAAAAATGGATAATTGGATACCCACCATACACACATATTAGACGTGAGTAAATTCCCCTATCATTTAGAAATGACTTTTCTAAAGATGGCCCAAAATCCAGAAACATTAAACGATTGACAAGTTTGGCCACATTTGTGTGGTTGAAGTATAAAAAATTGGGAAAATATAATTTATATCACTGTCCAAGGAGTAATATTCCTTATATGTTAACATGGAGCTTGTAAAAGTAGGGATCAATCACTATGGAAAAAATGTTAAGATATACAAGCAATTCACTGGAAAAAAAAAACAACCTCAGATGGCTCCTAAGTATATGAAATAAGCAGCCTTCATAATGAGAGATGCAAATTAAAATGCCATCAAAATACCATTAATCATTTTAGATTGGCAAAAATTAAGTTTAAAAATGTTCTCCATTGGTGACACTGAAAAGCAGACACTTTCATAGTTGCAGGGAGTGAGTGCAAATTGTCTCATGGAGTGGGAGTGGTAGATTTGACAATCTCACATTTGGTTTTTCCCTTTGACCCAACAATCCTGCTTCTAGGGAGGATCTCTGGCAGTTGTAAATAGCTGCTAGACGCCCCCTGCCTGTGAGTACGTCTTCAAGTAGTCCTAATGACTGACTGGGCTGTTTCTGGTGCCTAAGCACCAGCAGAAGGGTGAAAAGCAGGGTTTGCACTCCCTTGATGGCTTGGAGCCCTGAGAGTGCAGGAGAACACATGGAGGGATAGTCAGTCTGCTGGAGGATGAACGGCCACTTGAGGAACCCTGACTGACAGTCTGCCAACCTCCCCACACGAGTGAGTGTGTCTTGAACTATCCAGCTCCAGCTGAGTTGCCAGCTGACTTTAGTCACGTGAATGAGAACTGCAGAAGGACGGACAAGGCTGAGCCCTGCCAAAATTGCTGATCTACAGAATCCTGAGCTCATAAATAGTGCTGCTTTATGCCGCACAGCTTTAAGACAGTGCGCTCTATGTATATATAGCAAGCGCCAACTGATACAATACTAAAGATACCTTGGCAACAATATGAGTAGACATGTTCACTGAGGCGTTGCCTATAATAGCAAAATACTGGAAAAAACTCATGTCCACCAATTCAGGAATGGTTGAATACACTACAGGACAACCACTCAGTGGAATACCAAGCAGCTGCAAGGAATCTACATTTTTATGAAGTGATTTTTAGGATCTATTGTTAAGTAACAAAAGTGAGGTAAAGGATACTATGCATAGTATGCTGCCTTAATTAAGAAGGCAGAAGTATGTATAGTTTATGCTTTTTTTTAAAAATAGAATTAAAAAACTGGCTTTTAAGAAAAGGAAGGGGATGTGGTGGAAGCTAAACTTCCCAGAATATACTTTTCTTTTGTAGGTATAATTTTAAAATCATGAAAATGTTTTACAGATAAACTTATGCTTATAAAATCAAGATTAAAATACTTCTATATCCAAAGTAAAAGCAAAGTATAAGTGAAAATGCTGTTAATGGCTTACCCCACAGAGAATTATTTCAAGCATTTAAAAAACACATTTGTACATTTAATATACTCTGTGGTAAAGTGAATTAGGAAGAAATATTAATGTTATTCAGGATCTATTTTATATATTTGTATTTCAGGACAAACAAAGTACCATTTTGTTAATAGCACTAAGAATCAAGAGAAGATACATACACAAATGTAAAATCAAAGATGGTAAGTAAAATTATAAATTGTAATTATAATTACAAATTTGAAATGGAAATACACTATAAAGTCACAATGTATTTCCTTTATAAAAACCACCATCCTCTAAAATTATTTTGTAGGAATTGGTGAGAAACTTCTAATTAGCTCTAGTTAACAATTCAACCCTGATTCTTCCACAAATTCTGTATAAGGAAAAGGAAGGAGAAGGTGGGTGTGGAAGAGACTTAAGGGAAATATCAATCAAATTCAATCTGTGGACTGTATTTGAATTTTGATTGAAAAAGGAACTGTCTAAAAGCAATTATTAGACATTTGAAGAAATATGCACAATGTGTAGACACCGATGACATGGAATTAATTTTTTTTCTGGTGATACGACTTTGTGGTCATGTTAAAGAGTCCATATTTTTTTGAGTTACACTCTACTTTGAAGAAAATCTAATATAAAGAATTGTTAACTAGTTATAGGAAATGAACTACAAAGGGCTGAAGCAAATACCGAAGAACAGAGCAAGAGCAGATACAAAGAGGAGTTACTTATTCTCAGGCTGAGACAGAAACCCTGAGGAGGAACAGGTCTAGGGTAGCCCTCTCCAACCTTTCCCAGTGATGTGGTCCAGATCTTGGAGAGGCTGAGTGAGTGTTCGAGTGTGTGGCCTGCTGGATGGCAGAGAGTCACTGAGGTGGCCCAGGCTGGGGATGGTGCGAGTCCATGAGAAGACTTTAACTGGGTACCTGTGAGACTTACTGGGAGGCTGACTGAGGTGCCAGCAGAAATCACTGGGGATCAGTCACCAACTTGTGTACTGCTGGGACTTGCTGTGAGGAGTGCACCATTGCGCTTCGCCTCACCTCATGAGCTGGAACTGCTTTCAAACGTAAGAAGCAGCTGTTATAGTGGACCTTGGAAGATACCCCTTCCTCTTCCAGTGTCCCTCTGGTGCCCTCTACTGACAATGTTTAGCATCGTGCCAAGTGGCAAAAGATGTTTATAGGGGCCAACTCCAGTATCACACACTGGAGCAAAGAAGGGTAGATTTGGAGCTGAGTATTAAATTGACAACTAGAACAAATATTGAAATACTTATAGATAATATAATAAGATTTCTGTGATTTGCTTCAAAATAATCCTGTGGGTATAGATGAAACAAGGTTATTCAAAAGTTGATAATTGTTGAAGATGGGACTGGTATAGAAGGCTTTATTCTATTTTAAATTTATGCTTATATGTATTTGTTTCACATATATGTCTCATATAAAAAAGATAAACATATAATGCATCTTATGTATGTATGTTTCCTACTCATTTTCATTATAAAAATGTTCAAAAATGTGAATTGACACATTTTCCCTAGGAAACTGAAACTTTGTATTTTAATCTAGCAATCTAGAACTTACCAGAATTTGGGTGAAATCAGACATGAACATTAAGCAATTGAATATGCCCTCACCCTGAATTAAAAACTCACTCTGATTAGGGCAGAGAAAGGGGTTTTTCCTTCTATTGAAGAGTTAGGCGCTGGGACTAGGAGGTTAACATGGATGTAAATATGTTCTTAATATTAAGAAGGCCAGAATAATGGCCTTAAGTGAGTTAATGCATGTCAAGCACTTCGAATAGTGCTTAGACTATTCTAAACCCTGTGGGGTTTTTTTGTTATTATTTTATGTTAATGATTTCCCCATCATTAATCAACATGGAATAGGTCTCCGACCCTCTGTAGTAATCATTGAGACTTCACATAACCCAGGAATTCAGACCTTGGATGCTCGCAGGAGTGAGCTGCATAGTAGCTAAGAATGTCCTCTGTTTTCCTGTTTCTTGTCTTCTAGGGGAGAGTCAGTGGGAGATTTAGCTGCCTCAGCAATGCAGCAACAACAGAGACTCTACCAGCCACACCAGGGCCAGAAAAATGTCAACTTCAAAGGTGCTGGCATTAACCAACGTGGGCAGAAGTGTCTGCAAGCACCAAGGGTCCTGGCAATGGGACCCCAGGAGGAGTTCAGTGCCCACCGGGCACCAAAGCCCCCGTGTAAGTGCTTGTAGGGGCCTAGGGAAGAAGATGAAAGGTGGGGGTGGGGGCTGGAGATGCCAAGGAGTTTACCAACCAGTGGAAGGAAGTGGAAGTTCTGAAGGGAAGTGTTTTGTTTACTGCCCCCTTGGTGGTGGCAGTGTGTTTGCGTGTATACACGGTTGTGGGGCACAAGCATTCATAAGTGATAGAAGTAAAAGAAAGACAAAAATGTTCATTTAAACAATGCGGCTGGCATGACACCAACAACTGGTGCCCCTGGGTTGTCTCAGTTCTTGTATAATTCTCAGAGTGGAGCATCTTGCAGCTCTGTGGGGATTCTAGTCCTTAAAGACATGTTTTGTTGTTGTTGTTTTTGCTTCTTAAATAGAACATGCACTCTAAATGCAAACCATTCTCATTCAGAACTCAATGAAGAATACTAGCTTATGTGGAATCTAGAGGGAACAAAGGGTCAGGAACAGAAAGCAAAACGTGCAAGCTGACCATAGGCCTGAGGTATGTAGTGGGGGGAGGGGAGAGAGGAGCACGAGGGACCGTGGTGACGGAGCACAGGTGCTATGGTGGTGGGAGAATCACAGGATCGACACCTGAGGGTACTATCCAAAAATTAACAAAGGTGTAAGAAAATAAGTAAATAAATAACTTAGAAAATTCTATTTTTCATGTCCCTGCTATATTACGTGGAGCCATTTTTAAGACATATATTACTATATAGAACTGTACACACACAACTGCATTCCAAATTAATTTAGGGGAATTTTAAATAAATTTAGCTGATGCATATTTTTATTTTAGATGATAACTTCAGGCTCTACTTCTGCATAAAACATGACTCCTCTGGATGATTTTTATTATACATATTGAATTGAAACAAGTCTCTTATTTGAATGTGTTGAATCAGTGTTGCACAGAGGGTGAGTAACATGAATGTTTATTGTTTTGCTTCCTACAAAACCAATAATAGCTTTTAGGAGGAGGGTGGGGCGAACATTGAAAAGATGAAGCTCAGATGTAGCATGCGGAGAAGGAAGGGCCAGTGGCTGCTGGAAACCAACCCCTCTCAGTTTTCAAAGGGCCTGGACAGTAGCAAATGTGATAAAGCTGCTACAAGGACATGAACTTGGCTACGTAAATTGCCAAGCGTAAGTCTGGTTTTAACAGTCTCTCAGAAAATGAGGTGACTATTATAAATTGCTCATCACTTTGGAATCATCTGTGCTCAGCCCTCGCCCCCCACACCCAATTTGTTAGCCTCTGGCGGGTAATGGTGTGAAGTTCACTTTGATCTAAAGCGATCTCATGTCCACCGCTGATTGCTGACACTGCTCTTGGATTCTGCCTCTTATTTTTCTGGACTTCTCTTGGAATTATCAGTACTTCCAGAGTTGCAATTTGCCTGTTTTTTTTTTTTTTTTTTTTTTTTGTTGTTGTTGTTGACTGAAAGCAGAACAGCCTCCTGGGAAGTGAACTTGAGCTGGCCCATGGCTGGGGCTCAGAAGCAGCTGAGGCTGAGACTAACAACAGCTTGTGTTTTGAGGGGGTGAGGAAGGTGGTGGGAAGAGAGTGAGGAAAACCCCGTGAGGAGCCATCTGAGCAAGTGTAACTTGACCAGGAACAAAGCCTTAGTCATCAGGGCAGGAGGAAGTTTTGAATACATGTAGCAACTGTTGTTCCCAGAACGTACCCTTGGTGCTGTCATGCCGGCTGCTGCTAGGAGTGCAGGGATGTAGGAATGTGCTGCTACTAGTGAACTGGGAACCACATTAGAACCAGCATGTGATTGAGGTTCCTCCAGTGAAGGGTCAGAGGACAGGGAGACTTCTTCCCCCGCCCTCAGGATTCACCCACGGATCGGGGCTTGCACGGTGTTCACTCTGGAGCTCAGGGACAGGCGCACAGCCACTGAAGTGGTGGCCCCTGGGTAGCTCCTGACTTCTTGGGTGGGGGAACGTTTCTCAGGGAACAGGAATGCCTCATCAGCGCTCCAGTGTGGGTTCGATATGAACTTTTTTTAGTTTTAAGTTCAAATTATCTCCTTACGCATAATGTAAAATGATGTGATTTTTGTAAGACGTGGTTTCAAATGTGTTAATGTGAAATAAATGTATTATGTTCTAAAACTCTCTTATCTGTGGGTGATTTAAGCCTGTTGTGGGGCACTAATGTTTCTCAGCTTCCTATAGTATTTCTGGAATGTTGACAAGGGTAACTGATTTTTTAAAATAAGAAAATACATTGGAAGCTTCCCCAAGACTGTTCAAGAACACTTTGGGAAGAAAATTAGTTCTTCATTTGTTTTATATGATTTTCACACAAACCTCCTAGAGCAAAATCAATATGCAATAAAATCCTGGGTGCTGTTGCTGTAGTTTCTCACTAATAAGTGTATCAGATACAATCCCCTGGACTACTCATGTCCTTCCCTTACATTTTTGTCCAGGGACACTGAGAAAGCCAGAGTGAAAATGTCTTACTGGGCGATAACATCTACCTCGTGCCCACCTCTGCTCCTGGGCTTTTTTTTTCATGCTTTCTGTTAAGCTTTACAAAGCTTCATGGCAATGTCTCCCTTTTAACTTTATGGGCAGGAGGAAGAGGATAACTGGCAAGAATAGCTGTGTTTCCTGATGATAGAGAAGGCAGAGGAAAAGAAGTCCGTACACAGGGCCCTCTTCTGCATCATTTAATTCTTGCCTAGCCCCTCCCGGTTTTCTGGCCTGGGGTCTGGGCTAACCTCACTTCCAGAGGAGTTTGGCCAGGCCATCTGCACACAGTTTAGAGGGCTGGTCCATCTTCACACCCAATGGGTGTGGCCACAGTTCTGAAGCTTGTCCCGCAAACACTGCCCGTTAGTCACTGGCAGGTTCTTGTCTTCTGGCATCCCTTTATTTCATTCTTCCGCAATTATACACACAGCCTTGCTTCGGCTTCCAGAAATTAATAAAGGAAGAGACAAACATTAGACTACCAAGATTCTAATTAACTTTGATGTGGATTTATGTGTAAAGTTGGATGAGTCACTGATTTTTAATAAACGGGAGAGAAAAATCTTAAAGATTAATGTAATAGCTGAGAACACAGAAGCCAGAACTTTGATGCTTGCTTAATTCTCTCTCCCAACCCACATCATTTGGAGAAAAAAAATATCAAAGATCTTTACAAAGGGGGAGGGGTAAAGGAAGGAGGATTATGTAAATTAAAAGTTCAGAGGACTAAATCATTACTCTTGTGCAAATGAGCTTCTCCTTCATGAACTTTTCAGGAGTGTTTTAGGGCTATTTTTGCTGGGGACACGTTCCTGAGGATAATGAGAATGGAACCATGATAAAAAAGATACTGATTACAAACTCACTGATCTTTCTATGTATTACAAGAAGTTTAAAAAAAAAAAAATAAGATTTGAGATCCAGAAAACTTGACCTTTTTACATTAATGCTTGTATTTTTTAAAAAGTCATAATAATAAAATATGATATATGCAGTTTGGGCTCCCCCACCTCTGGTGAGGCCCCGGCGATCTGTCAGCAGTCTGGGCCAGGATGGCTGCTTGTCCATCTGTCCTTTTGAGTGGTCTGCGCTCCACATAAGCTTCAGAGCTGTTGCTGTCCTGTTCCTGTTGGTAACCCTCCCCCACCTGTGCCTTGATTTGGGGATTAGGGCAGAGCTGAACTTTGGCAACTAATGGAAGCTTCACAGTCTACGCCATGATGGGTTCCCAGGCCACCCACTTTTCCATCTGATGGAATGTTCCAGGGTTGAATGTCACCAAAGTCAAATCATTTAGCCTATAGTTGCCATTGATCTGCTAGTGCACAGATCCTACATACAAAGATAAAGTTTGAGTGGTTATACAGATTAAGTATTCATTTTTTCCTCAGCGATGAATTGACATGCTGATAGATAGGACACAATGCACAAAGCCTCACTGCATTTGATTAACCTTGACTGTGAATGTTTTTGTTGCCTAGGCAGCTGATATGAACAAACTTGTAATTTCACAATCTTACCAAAAAGTTATTATAATCTTTTATCACTTCATAAAGTAGGAACTTAGTACACATTTACTGATAATAAAGGGACGTCCATACTTCATCAATACTCTATTTCACACTTGAGTTCTGTGGACAAATACTTGCATGTTACTTCCTGGCATCTACATATTTTCTTCCTTGTCATCATTTTTCTTAGAGTAAACTCATGAGACTATCTGCCACAGACACTATGTGCTGTGCTTAGGACAGTAGTAGGCATATAGTGAAACAGTTAAGAATGTGACTATTATTCCTAGAAATAGAATTGCTAGATTTAGGGTCTGCATATTAAAAGTATTGATATACGTATTGCCAAAGTTCAGCTTAAGCTTTGATGACAAATCTGTGGCACTTATTAATGAGCATATTAGAGTAAAAGGTGATAGGCATATCTATGAATTAAGAATCTGCCCCTAGTTCTCACCAGTATGTTTGATAATCTACTCTCCTTCATCTACCCTCCTTTCATAACAGTACCTTGATTTTCCTTTGGAGAATCATATTTCTATTCTCAGCCCATGTCCTTCAAGAAGGGCTGACCTCATCCCCTGGTTTCAGGAGGGAGCCAGGAGAATATGACATTGCAATCAAAATATTGCACACCTCCTCCTGCCACCAGGTTGTCTCAGTAATGAGTCTATGACTCGAGTCAGGTGAATGAGAACCTATCCTAGGGTATTCATTGATGCTATTGGCATCATGGTGTCATCCTTCTGTGGGGATTGCTAAACCTGGAGCTGCTGGTCACCCTCTTTGCTCGTGGATGGAAAGATTCCATCTGGGAATGAAACATGGAGAAGCACAAAGCTGAGATATGGAAACATGTCATGATGAGCATATCTGAATGCTTGGATGAGCCATGCCTGGATCTTAGAGTGACAGTATGAGGCAGTATATTAATTTTATTGTTCAAACCACTTTGTGTGGAGTTCTTATTGTAAAGTAACCACATATGATAGATCACACTGTGTTTCTCAAGGTCACGGCCTGCATGAAGAATAAGCAGATTCTATCACACTGAATGTCACAGACATTTATGCTTCAGGATACTTCTGAGTGATGGTATCACTAGTCACTGTGAATGACATGATGTCTATCTGATGATGTCATCTGTTTTTTCCTTTATTGAATTAATATTGGTTTATGGCACTATTTGATTTAGGGGGATGTGTTCACACCTCCGCAGATGTATGCCACCACCAGCCTGGCCCCCGGTGTTGTTTTTAGATTTAAACTTATATTGAGCAGTTTGGGTTCCCTTCAAAACCATGATGGAAAGCATGGGTACCTGTTGATCAGCTGGTGACCAGACATGGTTATAAATGCATGTAGGTATCTGAGAAGGTAAACTAAACACATAGGATGAAAATGAAAAAGTCTAATGAGCTATTAAAATGAAAATCCACACATTGTATCTGTTGTTGACTTTTAAGACTGTTTTCTGCTAGGTCCGAACTACACAAAATAAGCATTGACTATATTTGACCTTTTCATTTGTCCATAGTGAATACACAGCATCTGAGAATCCCAGCCTATGGGTCACAGAGAATGAAAAGAAAACAGAACATAAAGGCCAAATTTGGGAGGGTTTTGAGCAATGGTCAAGGCATGTGCCCTTCATTGTTTGTGTAAATGAGGAGCTCTTAGATTTTCTAAATAAGGAAATTTCTAGAATAACATGCAGATGACAGTAGAAGGGAAGAGAGACAGGAGGTAATGGAAAGAGTTATTGGATTATTGCAATAATTCTAGTTTAGATTAAAAAATAGTGGGGCCATGGGTACTATGAGTGAGAGAGATATTGGGAAGAAGGAATAAACAAAATACGATCACCCCAGGAATAAGGAGCAACAGGGAGGAGTCACAGATAAGCATAATACTGATTTTTAAAAAAGGCTAAGTTAGTGTAGGGAAATAGTTAAGCTATGTGGAGGAATTAGGTTTTGTGTGGAAGATAATGAGTATGTTTTGTACTTATCTGAATCCTTTTCTAGTTAGAGTTCAGCGTTCTTAAATGTTGAATGTAGTTTTTTGAGTGGGAAAAACCATGAGTAGCCCTAGAACTTGAAAACTACGCTCCCAGAGCTATACTTATAAAGAGAATATAAAAAAAATAATAACCTTTTGAGCAATAAACTTTATCCATAGCTTATGATTGTATTAACTTACCTAAGGCAAGAACAATTCATGATAAAGGTGATTGTTTGGTCATGAAGTAAATAAAATGGTGAGTCATGGAGACCAAGTGTGGCAGTGTCCAAAAAGCACCACTCACAGTGACCTGAGGCCTTGGGCAGTCTGTTGTGATTGGCAGATTGTATCCAGCATGTTGATGAATAGGTGTACCGGGCTATTTTAACCTTATCCTACTTCATACTTTGTTCTAATTTTATACTCACCAAATCAACCTTCTAATTATAATTTGGCTCCCCATATGGTTTCTATGCTGAAAAAAGTTTTGTATAAGATCCTTTTTCATGGTCTGTCATTAAATTAGCATTCTAAGAAGCACACAGGTCACTTATGCATTTCCTGGGGTTGAGTCATCCTGCTCATGATTTGTCCAAGCCCGGGGCACTGGCAGCACTGGACTTCTCCAGCTGTGAGGCCCAGGGTCGATCGCTGCTTGGTGGTAACTTAGCAGGTCAAGGCCTTGAGGTTCATAGTCAGCTGACCTTCCCCCTCATAGGTTGACTTTTCATGATCTCCTCTCCTCAGGCATGTACACCTCTGACTCAGAACATACCAGACATCAAGAACTCAAAAATAAGGCCTTGGATCTGCTGGAAGCAATGTCATAGACTACAAGAATTAGTAATACTCTAGACATTTTTCTACTTGTGGAATGCTAAGACACCACCTAAGTCCTACTTACTTTATTCAGGTATGTGTGTCTATGTGTGTGTGTGTGTGTGTGTGTTTAAAAGAGAGAGATCAAAGAAGTTACTCTTAATCATTACAGACAAAAAAAGAGAAAACAAAAGTAAATAAATAAAAACAAGTTAATGCCCCTACACAGAGACAAGTATTTTCCATTTTGATATATTTCCTCCTAGACAATTTCATTTTTACTTTTAATTTATACACAATTTAAAAAGCTTCATTGTTTGGTTCCACTATAGAAGTAGCAATTTAATGAAAGGGAAGAGGAAGAAAAATCATAAAAAGTAGGTGCAATTTGTTAAAATGCAGAGCACTCGGGCCTCCCTGGTGGCGCAGTGGGTTAAGCAACGCACTATGAAGCAAACAGCAGCCACTGCAGCACAAGTTCGATCCCTGCTGCCAGCCAGGGAGGAGACCCACATGGCGTGGCAGACCTCTCCTGCTGTGCCCGCTGCTCCCCTCAGCAGTGTACTTCCGTTGATCTGCCTGTTCTGCTTCCTGCTCTCTGTGGTGAATCCTCTCACCCCCCACACCTCTGGCCTGTACCCCAGTGCTTGTATGCATAAATAAAATAAATCTTTAAAAAAAAATGCAGAGCACTCTGGAGTCATTTAATGAACTATAGTCACATATAGCTCAGTAACTCCTAGAGTCAGTCACTGTGCTGAAATTGGTACAATAATATATTTACATCATGATGACCTCAAATCTTTAAGTGGTTAAATTATGTTCAGTATAGTTCTGTTAAAAGTCAGAGATATAAAGAATACACTTTTGAACTATCATTCTAAAAAGTTAATATATAATAGGAATGAACACTCAACTGTCCACGAAGCTTAACTATACAGAATTCTTTCTTTTTTTTTTGGTTCCAAATAGACAAGATTAGGTAAAAATTTGGTTGCCTCTCCAGCATTCATTCCATCCTTCTATCATGTAGCAGCCATAGTGAAATTGACCCCAGCTCTTGTTCCGAGAGAAAGGATCTGCTTGGCCTAAGCTAAGGATGATAATCTCTGCCTTTTGCCTCAGCAACTGATTCAAGAATGAATCTGGACCCAAAGCCATAACATTTCCCTGGCCATAGTGGCCATACAGAGGTAGGCGCTGACCCCAATCTATCAAGCAGACAAGAGCCCTTAACTGTTCAATGGCTACAGGAGAGAGGCTCTCTTATATCTCTGAACTGTGCACTTGAATACTGGAACTGCTGAGACACTTTTGTGATCATGAGAAATCCCATTGAGGGCTTTATTTTTTTTAAGATGGCAGAAGAGAACATTTATTGCACATATGTTGCACTTTACCCTACTGAGAACACATTTAGTCCAGGTCTACACAAAGGAGCAAAAGGAAATCTTTCAATATGAGCAAGTTGGGTGTCTCAGTGGCAGCATGGTGACTAGATAGTGATGGAGGTTTTAGGTCCATTGAGGCAAAGTCTAGACAGAGGTATGTGGTCCAACACCTTGTGTCAGAGTCTTCAATCCAGCATTCTGTATTGCTTAGACTTCTGCCTCATCTGTTTTCTTTTCATTTTGTTTACATCATTGTTCATTTTTGTACAATAGTTTGTTTCTCCCCTCAGGTGTGGTCCCTATGTATCTCCCACTCCTACATCATTCTGTCTCATCTGTTTCAGTCTGTCTCATTCACTTTTTTTTTCCACTTGGCCTTCGTAATGAGGAGGTTTCTAAGAACCTGCCTGAGTATTAATACAACGCATGGAAGAGGGCAGAGCTGAAAGAGAGATAAAAAAGAATCCCAAAATCCACTTTGTACCTAGGCTTGAGTCAATAATTTACAACTGTGTTTAGTCTATTTTGATTTGTGTATCCTGTTGCTTGCAACAGAAAGTATAAATGTTTTACTCTGCTTTGTCGGAGGCATAGGTAGGCCACATAAATGTCCACAAGTTCCATTATGGGTGTGGATCTGAAGTTCAGGATAGCAGTCAATCTTCAGTCACGTACAGGGAAATGGTAAAGACCACATAAAAGCAACTCAGTAAATACTTACTGCTGGAGCATGGTGGAGGATAGTCATAATGGGTCAGAACTTGCAAGAGAGCAAAATGGTCTGAGGACTGAAACACCAATTCAAGTGGAGATGAACTAGTGAAGGAGCCACTGGGGAAATAGGAAAAGAAAAGGCGTCTTGTCATATCATTTTGCGTAATGAAAAGAGTGCTCATGAAGGGCTGGTGATCTACAGTTTTAAATGTTTCAGAGACACCATGATAATAAATGAGTAAGATGAACTTTGTAATTCTAAGGTAATTGGTTACTTAATGAGATGCCAACAACAAATAGTGACTTTGTCTTTATTATTTGGGATAAATATGGTATAAACAAAGTTTCTCAGAGAGACAGTGACCCAACAGAGTACAGGGTCATAGTGACTGACATACAAAATGGATTTTCGAAAAATCCATCCAAAAAAAAAAAAAAATCCATCCAGTTTGCATGATACCTGGTTGATTCATGAATACTTTAATAAAAATAATTAGATCTCCAAATTTGGAGATTTTGTTTGTTCACACTTTGGCAACAATAGTGGGATCTAGAGTGAACTTCCAATAGACTACGCGAAACACAGTTTTGGCATCTCTGAACTTTGCTAAGTTCTTTCTTTCTCACCATTTCTGAATTAAATTATGTTTTCCTAGAACTTTAAAACTTTAAATAGTACAGAGCCAAATGTTTTTCATTTAACATAACTATTGATATAGGAAAGTTATTATGTTGGTTTGATAAATGGGCATGTTTTCTGAATTGACAAACATGCAACTTTACCTATGGTTATTAATATAAAATGAATTCATGTTACTTATACTATCACACAATCTGTCAGCAAGAAAAGTAGGTGATGATTTTAATAGATGCAAATGGAAAAAAATCTTTAGGTAAACTCTCCAGTAATAATTAGGCTTATTTTTTTTTTTAAATAGTCTTCAAGGGCCTCCATGGTGTTGCAAAGGATTAAATCGCAGTACTATGAAGCTGTCAGCAGCCACTGCAGCATGAGTTTGATCCCCTGCCAGGGAGCTGACCCACAGGGCACAGCAGACCTCTTCTGTCTCTCCTCAGCAGTATACTTCAATAGATCTGTCTGTTCTGTTCCTCACTCTGTCTCTGGTGAATCCTCTCATCTCCCACACCTCTGGCTTGTATGCCAGTTCTTGTATGCATAAATCTTTAAAAAAAATAAAATAATCCTCAAAAAATCTTTTTTTGTAGTTTGTATCCTGATGTTACAGACCCTCCAAAATATGTGGGTCAAGAGCTCCTCTATGAGGAAGAATTTACCAGAGAGTTTGAGGTAAACCAGGCAAAGCTTTGTTAGAGACTCATTCTTGAGGGAATCAGTGTCTGAAAAGAGAATTTTAGCCTGGCTCCTCAAGTTAGGGGGAGCAGCTGTCATAGTTGTTCTGGGAAATTTTTAGATTTGTTTTCTCCTTATAGAGATTGTGAAATAACTAGGTTCATTTGATATGTTAAATTTTGTGGGGAGCATTGTCTAATAAGAAACAATATTAAGTCTTTAGGTTGTGTTTGAACAGGTTTTAATATATGCATTTTAGAAATTGTATAAAATTCCTTGAAGGCTGTCATGTCCTGGTATAATGTTGTATGTAATTCTAATTATTATCTTAAAATGTTTTATGTCACAGTGACAACCAAATTATCTTGTCAATGGCAAAATAATCAGCTCTCATCAGATCTTCAACCTTGACCATTCTTTCTTTTCAAAATTAGTTAATTGATTTTTAATTGAAGTGATATTTGGATACCCCTCTCAGGGTATTATCACCATAAGACATCCACTACCAAATCACTCATAGTCCATATTCATCATTCTTTTTTTCTTTAGATTTGTTTTTATTTACTAATGCATACAAGAACTGGGTGTAGGCCAGAGGTGTGTGTGTGGGGTGGGAGTGATGGTGAGAGGATTCACCAGAAACAGTTGGGAGCAGAACAGGCAGACCTACTGAAATACACTGCTGAGGGGAGACAGGAGAGGTCTGCTGCACCATGAGGGTTAGCTCCCAGGCCTGGGGTCAAAATTCATGTGGTAGTGGCTGGTGATATCTTGATACCACTGTCTTTAACCCCTTGGGCCACCAAGGAGGCCCACCTTCATCATTCCTAAGTTTTTTGTTTGCAGTTATTGTTTTGGAAATGTGTTCACCTTTAAGGAGGTTTATGGGAAGGACTTTGACAAGTACTCTGGAATACAAGTTTCTGATAACTTTAACATCACAAAGCTGATTTAAGAAGAACTTGTCGCTTACCTATGGCATCATTGGTAACATATACTAGGTCTTAATTTTGTTATATACCTGTAAACTGGATGAAATTTTGAATTCCTGTAGTTTTCCTCAAATATTTGACTGTGTCTCTCCAAATGTTTCCAATTTTCTCCCATGCACTTGATTGGAATGAGTGCTAAGAAACACTGCCTTTTGAATCCCCTTCAAAGGGATTACATTGTGTTCTCACAGATGGCAACTGAACTTCAGAGAGTTCAGAGTTTGGGCACATATCTCCCAGCTCAAGAAGACTCCACTTGATGGATTGATCGCTACAGATACAGAAGATTAGCAAACTGTTGATATCAATGTAGATAGCTTCTACCCAGGACACTGGATAAAGACTTTATACCTTAACTCACTCACCCCCCTCTTTCTTTCCTGTACTTAGGTATTGTCCTGGCATGATAATGCTCTCATCTACATTCCTCAAGCCACTGTTAAGAGGGGGTGGGGATAACCTCTCAAACTTGCCTTTTCTACTATGTTGATTTTGTAGTGTTGCTGATGGAGGATAAGAATAGAGAAACTGGAAAGGAGGCGCCATAAGACCAGAAACCTGGCTCACACAAGGAGGTGGAGGTAAAAAGAATTAGCAAACCCATTGATCCAGCCATAGAAACCCACTCTCAAAACCCGTTTACTCCAAAATGGAGTAAATCATTGCCAAGCACAAGCCTTCCTAATTTTCAAAGTCAGTTTCTCTGGAAAAAACTAAACTTTCTCCATTGTGTCAGACTCTCTAAGCCTGGGGGTCCATTTCCCTGTTTTTGATTAATAATCTCAAATCCAGGGAAATTTACATTCTAGTACTGTACAAGGAAAGGGGCACAGGTAAGGGAAAAAGGATAAAAACCATCTGATAAATGACAGGCCCTTACATTTTATAGGCCAATGTAGCCAATTTCTAACTGGATGATCTTGTAGAATATGCTGCTAAGGCACTAGCTGCCCAAGAAATCCCTTAGCCTCTCTGGCCAAGTTTTTATAGAGCTTGTCTCAAGCAAGGAGGTGTCTGTGCTGTGATTGGATTAATTCTTTTGTAGACTTTGCTACTCAGTTACTCACTGAGTAAGCTGTTTGGTTTAAAAGAGTGACCTCCTTAAAGACATCTTTCTTCAGTTGGTTTGGATCCTGATTCTGAAGCTACTCCAAGCATTGGGAATTATCCTACTTACAGTTTTAATACCCTGACTCTCCTCCTCTCCCTTCCCACACCCCACTGTATTCTCTAAACAACTGCAAATGATGTTTGCAGTCACTAACCACCAAAGCAAAAGATTCCAAAGAGACCCAAACCTCAGAGGAGTGAGGACTGACTGAAAGGATGTAAACCCGGAGAGTTGTGATTTAAGTTGTTACAGGGCAACCCTAACATAAAATGGGTTTCCCTGACTGGGTCCTCACCCGCACGCTCAGAAGACTTTTATAATAAGCCTCAACTTCAGGCACTCGTGACAAAAGTTATTAAAGGGTTTTATTTTACAAAAGAAGGGGAATAAAGTAGAAATATCACAAAGAGAAGAGAGGGATACAAAACTATAAATATCCTACCAGATCTTCCGAGCTGGAATGCAATGCCGTGTTGAGAGCTGGCTCTGAGTCAAGTGAGATGGCTCCAAAGGAAGAGAGAGCCCAAGCTCACCTCTCTGGTTTGATAGCTAGCCTGGCTGATTAACTCCACCCTCAGGTCCCAGTGATCCACTCTTCGATAATCATATTATCGGATTTGTGGTTCTGGAACACTGGTGGTCTGGAATGGGGGTTGGAGTCCATAAACCTGTCTGTGTAATCCATTCAGGACTACCCTTCCCCCTAGCAAAATCACCTGTGAATATCAGGCGATCAAGGAAAACGGAGAAGCTGTACCGAGGAGCAGTGCTGACACATTAAATTTTTGATCAAATTTTTCAGACTAAGATTCTGATCAAGAGAGGGAATTGTTAAAATAGTCCCCAAGTGATGTTTTTTGTGCTGGGCCCCCACTCAGACTCAACATCTATTTGTAGTTTCAACCTCTCCCCAAAGTATAATTTGAACTCATTGGAGGAAACTCTTAGGGGAACTCTTCCTGTCCACCTGTGTCTATGCAAGTTTCGTTTACTCTTTTGTCCCTTTCCCTAATAAACCTGCTCTTTAAAATAACTGATGTCTCTTCCTCATGGAGAAACTCACCTGGGAAACTTGCCACGTGCTGCTGAACAGGGGGCTCTGGTGAAATCTTTCCCAGAGAGAACCCAAGAACCCCGCTCTCCAAACCTACTGACTCCAAAAAGGACATCAAACTCAATCAATTTGGAGTTTCCTAATCATGTACTAATGTGCTTGATAAGAACCCCCTGCCCCCTGCCTTTCCCTGAGCAAGACTTAGGGAAATGTTTTTTTCTTTAGTTAATAATCTTGTCCTACTCCCTGTCTATAAATACCCTCCATTTTGTGGAGACCTTGCATTCTCTATTGGCTGGGATACTACCCAATTCATGAATGATTGAATAAAGCCTATTAGACCTCTAAATTTGTGAATTTTTTTTAAACAAACTAAAATGTGCCTTTAGAGTAAATTTTTTTTTAAGAAATTCTTTTTTTCTCTTGCTGCAAATATCTTCCAGATGTATGAAGACATCCTAAATGTCTCAGTAAGTAAGTTTTGTGGTCAAGTTGATGTACCTGTAACATATTAATTTAACGCTATCACCAAAATACATAAATGTGTACAGAGACTTAATTCAAGATCTGGTAAAGGATTTTGTACAATAAGACAGAAGTACTAGAAGGAGAGAATGAAAAAGGAAGGAATGGAATAAAGAATGAATTTTTGTTCAAAATTTGAGATTGAGTGCATAGTAAATCCTTAATAATTTAAGATGGGAAAGTAAATGGAAGTGATGACTTACAGTTTTCTAGAGTTTCTGACAGCTTATTTAGAAAGTCTATGTTACATAATCTAAATGGATGCAGAGAAGCAAGGTTAGGATTGCCAATAGATATATAACATACTATTTAAAACAAAACCCTCAAATACATTTACAAATTTTTTTTTTTAAAGATTTACTTATTTATGCATATAAGCACTGGGGTACAGGCCAGAGGTGCAGGGAGGTGAGAGAATCCACCAGACAGAGCAGGGGGCAGAACAGGCAGATGTACTGAAACGCACTGCTGAGGGGAGCAGCGGGCCAGGCAGGAGAGGTCTGCCTGTGCCATGTGGGTCACCTCCCCAGCCGGGGGCAGGGATCGAACTCATGCTGCAGTGGCTGCGGTTTGCTTCATAGTGTGTTGCTTAACCCACTGTGCCACCAGGGAGGGCCCTATATTTACAAATTTACTTTATCTTTCCAGGGATAGAAATGTCATTTCTCCAGAAATTTCAAATGACTGTCTTGCGCCAAATTCATATTAACCATTTGTGAAATTCATGTGAGAAAAAAACAGTATGGAAATTGCTTATCCCGAACACAACAAGGCTACAGCTTCAGCTGGAGAGTCAGTCTGTGACAGGCTCTTCACATCACCGGGAGGCAGAGCCCGTGCTGAGAAAGGCTGAGGCCCCTGCTGGGAAATGCTGTCTGCACATTTGCTGCCTTTCTTGTATTGCTGGGCTCTTTGTGTTTTGTGGTACAAGCCATAAGCCTCAGAATATGTGAAATGAGGACAGGTATATTAATGCTATCTTGTAGCTTTTAGTTGCACATACTTAAACCGTTTAGAAACAGTAGCTGCAGGTTCATACCTTCTGTCCTTTATGTGTTTAATCAGTTACAAAGCACATCTCCACTTTGCAAAGCAATAACTAGGAGGAGGATCTTTTTCAGAAAAAAGGACATATCAGATTCAGTGTTATCAGGCGTCTAAGGCATATGAAAATGTCTAGTGGCTAGACAGGTCCACATCCGGAAAGGGTCTTTCTTCCTGAGCTGAATTTTTTACTCTGAGTTTAATTAATTACACACCCCTAACAAAGACCTGCTTGTCCCTCTCTAGAGGCAAAAGCATTTGCAGTGAAAGTGATGTGTGTAGACTGCTCATTTGGGTTCTCTCTAAAAAGAGGCTCAGACATCTTCCACTAAGCCCTTTCTCCACAGAACAGTGAAAGAGTGAAGCAAGATAACTGAGATAGAAGTGATTTAATGGCAATAGAACTATGTTTTTTGTGGAATTCTAACATAAGAAAAATCATTATATTAGTCATGTTGCTTCCTTCAGTTGCAAATAATAAAAATTCAACTTGAACTCTTAAAAAGTGAACATGTTGACTCAAGGGTATAGGATCAGGCAAGATAGCTCTTCAAATGCAAAGATTCTTGTATGGCACCACACAAGGCCAGTGGTGTCTGTTTCCATATGGATCCAAAACCAGTTCTCAAGTAAGTGCTCATTGGCCCTCATTGGGTGATAAGTCTATTCATGAACCCAACATTTTCTCTGATTAATAACCTAGTCATTTTGTTGAGAGGGGAATGGAGGTCCTGAATGAACTCCACAAATACAGGTTTTATGGACTCCAACCCATCCCAAACCAAAGAGATCCAAGGCACCAACGACTACAAATCCTTAATGTCATCACCACCAAAGGGAGGACTGCTGGGCACTGAGGGTGGAGTTAAGCAGCCTGCCTTGGTATATAACCAGACATGTGGGCCTTGGGGTTGTTGTTTTCGCTGGTCTTCAGCGCACCATTGGGATCAGCTCAGTGGATCTGGTAGTGCTCACTCACCAATTTATCTCTCTCTCTTCCTTCCTTAATTATTCCTTTATTTCCCCATTTTGAAAAGGGTTTGTAAAGCCCTTTATTAACCTTTTTTGTTTGTCTGCGGTTGAGTACCATTATATTTCCTTTTGAAGCATGTGGGTGAGGACCCACACTCAGGCCAACCCGTTTCACCTGGGGGTTGCCCTGTAACAATCAGTTAGCTTCAACCCCAGCCACACCAATGTTCTGAGAGTGAGAGGATGCTTTGTGAATTAGAAGAAAGAAAAAAATCAAAACTTAATAAGTGGAAAGACATTCTTTGTTTTGGATACAATGTCTTAACATCATAGAAATATGAATTTTCTCAAAAAATGTGTTTTCCCCACAGCTAGACAAATTAATCCAAAGATAATTTGAAAATTAAGCAAACAAGAATATCCAGGCAAACCTTAAAATGAAAAACAATGAGAGAGACCACATTTTATTCCTCCATAAAGTCTCCAATATTATCTACTATAAACAACAGAGCAAAGCATATTCTTTATATGTACTCTTGTGTGTGTGTGTGTGCATGATTTTTGCTTATAGTGACTTTATAAGTGGAATTATGGGTAAAATGTATGCATCTATTAAGCATTTTTTTTTAAATCTCAAATCTGATTTACAGAGGTTTCTGTGCATGTTTTCCAAGTATAATTTATATGGTTATCAAAAATACTGAGAGTAATAGAGCCCACTCCACAGGATGAGAGGTAATTGAGACTATAACTTAGCAATGAATGTCATAATTATGCTAGAGAGAAGCTAAAACTAAGTCATAATGATGGGATTAACTAAATCTCAATCTGTCTTCAGCTGGAAAGTCATATAACCCTCAGTTGGCCTATGTCTTCTTTGATCGTCTTAAATTCTTTGTGGCCCATGACTTTCATTCTGGTCCTTCTTCTATCTTTTTCTGAATTGATCAGTGCCTTGTATCAATTTCTTTAATATTTAAAAGAGTTTTAGACTCTTTGAGCTTTCTTAAAATTCACACTTGACTGAGTTTTCTGTTTCAAGAATCTAGCATAGTGCTTGGCAAATACAAGACCTTCTGTTCAACTGAAGTCTTCGTCAATTATAGTTTATAACTTTAACTATCCTGACCTTATTTGCATAACTCCATGTAAAGTTCCATACTGGAACTTACAATGCATGCTTGGAAATAGGATTGCCAGATGGTTCTAACGAAAATACTAAGATAACTTGAGAAAAAAAATGACCATAAACCAAAATTATACATGCCATGAGGTGCAATTTGTTGCTGAAATCTATATTTCATTTTGTGTTTTACATTAAATAGCTTTTTAATAAAGTATTTGTTTATCAAGAACATATTCTGTTTTCAAACAAATGGATAATACATCTCAAGAAAACAAATTGTCTTTTAGCTAACACTTAATCTACTATGTTAATTGGCCCGTATATTAATCATGGGCAGCACTGATTTTGTAGAACTTTTTTGAAGTTCGCTCCAGAACATTTTTCTAAGAATTATGCAAACCCAAGTAGCATTTTATAGCTGAATTTATATTTGTCAGTGAATTTTAGCATTTACATATTTTATATGTCTATTAGCTATTCATTACTGGGTAACAAATTATCCCCAAACTTAGTGGCTTTAAATAACATTTATTATCTTTCACAGCATTAATTATCTTGCAGTGTCAGATATTCAAAAGTGTCTTGGTGGGGTAGTTCTGGCTCAGGGTTTCTCATAGGGTGAGTCAGTTGTTGATAGGGGTAACAGTCCTGGGAAGACAGCCTCCTCCAAGGTGGCTCATTCACAAGGTGCTTGGTTGTTGTCCTCTTGCCATATGGGCCTTTCCATGGGACTGTTCGTTAATGGTCTATAGGAGTGTGATCCACTGAGACAAGTATACCAGAGTCTCTGTTTCAAATTTTCAAATCATCAGCCTTGTTGTGAGATTCTCATAGCTATTTTGTACTGATAAAGATAGTGTGGGGAAAATGTAGGTGTAATACTGATTATTATAGGAAGAAACAAATTCAGTGGATTTTGTCTGTTATCTTTTGGGTCTTATCTCAATGTTTTCTTTACAACAATCTAATATTTATTGTCCCCAATTTACAGATCAGAAAATTGAGGAAGAACCTACTCAGGTAGTTACTTTCCGGAGCTAAAATTTGAATTCAGGCAGTTGATCTTGGAGCCTGGACTCTTAAAAATAAACACTGTCTTTTCTTTGGGTCTTATTTACTTACAAATTAAAAATATCCATTTTACTATAAGAATTTTAATGTACAATAAAGAAGAATTATTCTTTGAACTACATGTACTTAATAGCCAACTACACCATCAACACACGACCATCCTCATTCCATCTATACCCTCTCTTTCATTTATTTTGAAGGCAATCTCAGACAGCTTATAATTTAACTGATAGTATTTTAATATTTCTCTCTAACAGATAAAGTGGTTTTTGTTTGTTTGTTTTTTGGTAAAAGAAATCCGGAAGTGGCTTCAATGGGTCCCCAGGAAGTCATCCTGTAATTTTACTCCTGCACCCTCCTCCTGCTCGTCTTCCATCCCTCAGTTCACCTGGCAGTTCACAGTGTCCACTGAAGTATCTGACATCACATCCTAACTTAAGGCAGGAAGAAGGAAAAGGATAACAAAAACAAAAACAAAGCCAAAGCAAACAAAAGACTTCAAAAGACATAAACATTATCATGTCAAAAAGTTAACACTAATTCCTTATTATGAAATGTTCAGTGCTCAGGGTTTCTGTTTCAGAATTATCATTCCTTTCTAAAAAACATTTGAGCTGTAGTTTAAATAATGTATATACATTGTGATTGATATATATTTTAATTTTATTCTTATCTATATCGTCTCTTCCTCCTTCTCTTGCTCTTTTGGTCAACATGTACAATATTTTCAAGACTTGATTATTATGAACAAAGTTGCAATAAATCTATTTGTATTTATTTTTATGGGAATGGATCTTTCGCCTCCATCCATTTTTTTACTGGAGTATATATTTTTAAACTGATTTTTAAGAGTTCTTTAAATGTTAAATTACTTCATTTTCTAATAAACATGTCACAATTTTTTTTAAACTTATTGTTTACATTTTGACTTCTTTGTGTTATGTTTTTCTCTACAAAAGTTTAATATTTGTGTGTTGTTAAACTTATCAACAATCTCTATTATGGTGTTTGGGTTTGCTGTCTTGCCTGGAAAGGCCCTTTCTATGCCAACATAGGAAAAAAACAGATCACTTTTGTATATTTCTAGTACATGCATTTGACAAATATTTAAAAATTTTATTTCCTTGAGTCTATTTCAAAATTGAGTTTTGATTTTTCAGATACCTGCCCATATAATATCATATGTTGAATGATCTACCTTTTTCATAAACATTGGATATGCCACATTTGCCACACTAAATCCCCATGGTATTTCTTTCTCCTTCCTTTTGTTTCTTTAATTTGTTAAAGATTGAGTTTTAGAGTTTCCCCAAATTAAAATTTGTTTATTACATCCAATAGTGTCCTACACTGTGTTCTGCTTTTCTCTGTCTTTCCCCCAAATTGATGGTTGGATCTTTAAAGCTCATTGTGTTCAAGATATGATTATGATTTTCTTGGCAAGTTTGTTTCATTTATGGGGCTGGGTCTCCTGTAAGCAGGGAGATAGCCTTTGGATCGCTCCCTCTTTCACTTTTGTGATGGCAGCAGACACTGTTAATGATGTCTTGATTGTACAGTTCATTACATATTGTAAAATGCCAGTATTTCATTACTATCTCATCTCTCTTTATTAACTAGCTAAAATACTTGCATAAAGAAAATTAGCCCTGGGTCTCCTTGGTGGCACAGGGGTTAAAGTCTGAGCACTATTGCTAGCCACTGTGGCATGAGTTCTATCCCGGGCTAGGGAGACAACCCATATGGCATAGCAGACTTCTGCCTTGCCAGCTGCTCCCCTCAGCAGTGTATTTCAGTGGATCTGCCTATCCTGCTATTCACTCTGTCTCTGGTGAATCCTCTCACCACCCTCCACCTCCCAACCTCTGGCCCATCCCAGTTCTTGCATGCATGCATAAATAAATAAATCTTTAAAAAAAAAGAGAAAATTAGCCCTCATCTACAATTTGCTTATGCAGTAGTCCAGTTCACATGAGAAAGTCCACATGAGAAAGACAGGATATATACTTATTTTTTTTTTAACTTGTCGGTTTTCAAAATGATGACTTCATGTATCTATCAAATGTCCATTAGAGTATTAAAGCATCATTATTAGCACTTGAATTTAAACTTATGACTGTGTTTCAGGCCATTGCAAATATTTTTCTTATCATGTTTAAACTGTCTCATTCTGGCCTGTGAGACTCTTATTTATTTATTTTTTTTAATTGTAATTTGGATTAGTTTAACAAGAAAAAATATCCTATAAATTTACATATGAATTAATACAACAAAATTAAATTAGTGCAAATCATCAAATACATCTGTTGTATATTTGGTTTTTTTTTTTGTTTGAGGTTGACAAGCCTATTTTTTAAAATTTTTTTTCCTTTTTTTTTATTAAAATATTTTAAAATTTACATATACTTGCCATTAATTGTAATCCCCATGTATTCCCCATCACCATCTCACCAGTG
>JAGFMF010011702.1:3711870-3726001 GCA_019455555.1 Galemys pyrenaicus | reverse complement strand
CATTTGCATGTCCTCTTTGGAGAATTGCCTTTTTAGCTCTTTTGCCCATTTTTGGACTGGGCTGTTTTCTTTTTTTCTGTTTAGTCTGGTTAGTTCTTTGTGGATCTGTGTGAAAAGTCCCTTGTGTGAGACTCTTTTAATTTGGTCCCAGCATCCTTAGGTTTAAAGAGCTTTATTCCTTCCCCCTTTGAGAATCTTGTGTATCTTTTGTATCTTATCTGTAGCTTATCATTTTGCTATTTTCTGCCTGACTTGGACTCAGACATTTTTCTAATGTAGCACAGAAATGCAGTGAGATTAATTTTTGAGTGAAACAACAATATCCAACATCTGTTGAACTGGGCATCAACTACTGACACAAAGTGGTTTCCATTTTCAACACTAGGTAGCACTGTAATGTTTTCAATGATGGCACGTATTTGCAATGCGGGGTTTTGGCAATTGTTGGGATAAAAAGCCAGTAACTCTGGAAATCAATGCAAGTAGGAAATGGCATGTTCAATCTGATTCCAAGGTTTAAGAGACTGTAGGCCCAGACAAGTGTAGATAGCCTATTTTTAAGTGCTACAGTTAAAGAATGAAGTTAAAAAAAAATAGCTTTTTTTTAGTTTGTGTGCACTGTTCTTTTTTCCAAATAAGTTGCTCATAAATAAGTACTTAAGTGCTTTGTACCTAACTACTTAATAGGAGAATTTTTGAATATTAAAAATAAGTTTAATTTAGGGATCTATGAAAAAAAAATACTGAGGCACTGAGACTTATGAACTGAGATACTGGGAGCCGCTTTGCTTTTATATGTATGTGACTAAAAGTTGTCTTATAGGGAGAGAACTGTTGCCACTTTCTAATTTACTTCTGCTTATTTTATTAGTATCATTTTCCTTCCATGTTTGCTTTATAGCAACTCCTTTAAGTCACTTGGCCAACATTTGAAAGTTAATTTAGCTGAAACGAGACGATATACTAGAGTTGAAAGTGATCTCAGTGCTGGTGCTGTAAAACATTAGAGTTTATCCATTTATTGAGACTGTAACTTGCTTTCTCTAATGTAGCGGTGCTACATTAACCCCTGGGTTGACTTCTTTATTGAAAAACCACATCAACAAGTTTAATTTTAGATGAATCTGGCTGCTCTATCAGGCACAGTTTAACTATAATATAACATGCTGAAGGCACGTGAACAACGGTGGGTACCACCATTGATCCATTAAGCTCCTACTCTTCTTCAAGACATTTTAGGAATTTAATGTGCACATACATTCTAGGGAAGGTGCCAGGTGAATAGTAGCTAGCTGCTTTATTATTTATGTATTTTTAAAAGATTTCTTTATTTACACATATAAGAACTGGGCACAGGCCTGAGGTGTAGGGGATGAGAGGATTCACCAAAGACAGAGTGAGGAACAGAACAGTCAGACTGACTGAAATACACTGCTGAGGGGAGCAGCGGGCGAGGCATGGAGAGGTCTGCTGTGCCATGTGGGTCACCTCTCTGGCTGGGGATCAAACTTGTGCTGCAATGGCTGTGAATGCTTCATAGTACTGCGACTTAAGCCCGTACACTACCATGGACACCCCTGCTTTATTATTGTAGAATAGAAAATAGTTCTAATTTTTTCTAGGACTTTTGAACCATATGCCTCTTCTTTGGAGGCCCATAAGCTGGACCACTTAGCATGGTGACAGTTTCCTTGCACCATCTCTTTCTGAGCTAGACCAATGAAGCCATTCATTCACTAGCTATTGTGGCCTCAGGCAAGTCAACTGTGGCCAGTTTTGCACTATTTCCATACACAAGCTTGGTGCAAGGACCAAAGCGTGCCTGGCTCTTTCGTTCAGAAGATAGTTAGGTGGCATGCATTTCTGAGTGTTCGTTAAGATTGGCCTAGAATATCCTACGTGGCAGAATAAATTTGGAAAGCATTAGGTGAGGTTTATTCCCTTAAGTTCGCTCCACTTTCCAACTCTGCACTCCTCTACTGGGCCAAGACCCTCTGTGATCTCAGGATGCATTCCTTTGCTCCTAATGGTCAGTCACAGAAGAGTTAAAAAAGAAGAAGCAGTTATTTGCAATTCTAAATTCATTGAAAAATCCATAGTAGAACCAAGTCTTGAAAGCCTCAGTGCTTTCGATTTGTAAGAGCTTTTTGAAAGAGAAAAGAGGTTTTTTGAATTCCATTAGCTTTACTTTGAATATTGAGAAGGAAAGGTCTTAACAAATCTTCATATGTAAAGTTTATCCATTAGCTATAAGCTTGAGAGAATACTGCCACCTACTTCTACTTTCACTACTCCTATCTGCCAACGCATACAACATAGAAGATTTATCTATATAGAGAGATACACATATATAGATTTATGCTTTTTCTGCACTGACAAGTAGGAAGAGTATTTTCCTTCACCCTCCAAAATGTGGAGGGTGATTATAAACCCACATAAAGTTTGGAGTGTGCTCCGGAGAAGATCTTTGACTCATTTTATTGTCCAAAGAGACTATCAGCCTCTCTGAATCCTCTGGCTTGCTTGGTGCTGGCGTGGTAGCCCAGCCATGAAGAGGGATAAGAAAATGCACTGGCTTACAAGCAGCCTCACTTGTCTTAGACACCACAGCATTCTGGATCTGAGAGAAGGTGTCAGGAGTGGGGACTGAAAGGTGAGAGGACCTGAAGGGGCATCTCAGCAAAGATTAGGAGGATCCAGAGTTCAGAGACCAGTGAATTGGTAATCACAGTGGCCATGCAGGTATATTTTATTTACTTTTGCCTGCCTTTGTGTCATCATCTTTGACAACCATGGACCTGGTATCTTACCTGCTGTTTCCATGACGACACACACACCCAAGCAGAACTGAGATACAGTTTCCAGTGAAAAGTGAGGAAGGTTCAGAGTCTTGAAATGACTGAATTAAGAGCCTGAAAAAGGGACCTGAAAAAAGGATCAACAAAAAAATGATTTCATTCAACATGCATTTTGAGTTCTACAAAGAGCAGAGATGGTTCTAGGGGTTGAGGATACATTATTGAACCCAGAAGAGAAAAAACTTTGCTTTTAGGAGCTTATATTCTGAAGGGGAGAACTTGGGCAAAAAAAAGATAAACAAAATACAGTATGATTGATAATGTATGGAAAAGATTAAATCAGAGAGTGAAATAAATAGCGTTGAGTAGGAGGGTGATGGCAGTGAAGACCTCACAAGGAATTTAACATTAAAACATAAAAAACTAAAGTAAAAACCTGAAAGAGGTGAAGGAATGAGTTACAAGGATAGGTAAGGGAGTGCGGAAGCATTCTGGCCAGAGAAACAGTAAATGCAAATATCCGAAGTCAGAATACCTGATGGGCTGATGGTAGCAGAAAAACCCATGGAGCTGCCACAGGGTGAATGAGGGAAAAGCTGTTAGAAATGTTATAGAATGTTCTCTTGTGAAAGGGGGTGAAGCATCACAACCAGGGGCACCATTTCCCTTGCCCCCAATTATGTGCAGCCTCCCTGGATAACAACTCCTAGTAGGTCTTTAATCAGACTTCCTGAATGGGGGACCATTGAGAAGGAGAGAGGTGGACATATATTGGAGGTGGAACGAAGGGGGCTGGAGACACATGGAGGGAGATGTGGGAAGCAGCTCCTGGTCCTTGACAGAACCACTGGCAGCCACTATCTTGGCCCCATGGTGGATTATGTGGTACATTTTGAATTTTGAGTCCTTCTGTCCCAGCTCTCTGGGAGCTGTCTACCCACTTTCTTGTGACCCCCACTAGAAGTTATCTTAGGCTTGCAGCAAACTTTCAGGCCTCCGATGCCTTGCTTTGTGCAGAACTGGCTTTGCTGGGCATTTACCCATGTGTAATTTCTCTTTCCCTGTCCCCTCATGTGTGTATAGGGAGTGGGTGGGAGGCAGAACAGATATGAAAGCCACTCTAGTCAACTTAGGTTAAAAAACTTAACCAGTGCTATGAATGAAGTGGGAAAGCAATAAAGATCAAAAGAAGAGCATGATCTAACTTACGTTTTACAGGGTCACCCTGGCAGTATTGTAAGAACGGGTCAGAGAACGACTTGAGTGGAAGAAGAGAGGAGACCAGTGAGGAGGCCCTTACAAGAACTCAGGAGAGAGGTGATTGTGAATGGGAACAGGGTGACAGCAGTGGATTTGACAAGAAGTAGTGAAATTCTGCGTGGGTGGGTGAACAGATGGATAGATGAATATTGTGAAGTATGACCTGAGAAGCAAGAAGTATGGAATTGTTAGGTATTGAGAAGGGAAGACTGAGTGGGGCAGAAGGGGGAGATAGAAGTTAATTTGAACTTGTTGAGATGAGATGCCTCTTAGATATACAAGCAGAGATGAGAAAGAAGCAGAACATAAAAACAGAGTTCAGTGGAAAAGTCTGAGGTGGAACTACAAATTTGGAAGGCACTCACATATAGATGCAATTCAAACTCAAGAGACTCGATGAGCTGCCCAAAGGAATAAATAATGTAGTGGAAAAAAGAGGTTAAAAAATCTGGGGATCAAAACAATGGAAAGGGGTCACACTGAAGCAACACAGGAGCTAAACTGAGAGATCTGTAATCATTTGAACACAAAATAAATGATATAGTATTGATTTTAATCAAAGAGTAAAATATACATACATGAGTTCAAACTGATAGAAGCAAATGACTAAACCAAGAATTATCAGACAAATCTTTATGAAAGAATGCCACATAGGATATATAGATACTTCCTCTCTAGGAGTCTGACCTCTCTCTGTTTTGAGGATAGTCTAGTTAGTGACTTAATTCCAAGTTATGGACTATAGGAATGGGGAAACAGAGTAGTTACTTTAAAGTGGGGAAACCTGACAAATACTGGGAAATTGTCATAAACTAAAGGAGACTAGGGACATAAGACAAGTAAGTAAAATACAGTAATCTTAATTGGACCCTGCAACAAAAGAGGATATAAATAAAAAACTGGTAAAATCCAAATAAATCTGCAGATTAGTTAATACAATGTATCAGGGGGCCTCCCTGGTGGCCTAGTGCTTAAGTCTCAGTGCTATCACCACTAAGGCCTGGGAGGGGATACATATGGTGCAGCAGGCCTCTCTTGCCTTGCCCACTGCTCCCCTCAGCAATGTATTTCAGTAGATCTGCCTGTTTTGCTCTACTCTGTCTGGTGACTCTTTTCACCCCTAGCACCTCTGGCCTACACCCCAGTTCTTCCATTAAAAATAAATAAATTCAAACCAATGCAATGTATCAGAGTTAGCAGTTGTTTTTTAGTTTTGACAAATATACTATGGTAATGTAAAATGTTAATGACAGGTAAGGAGTATATGGAACTCTACTTTCTTTTCAACTTTAAATGTAAAATTATTCCAAAATAAAAAGGTTATTAATTAAAAAAGCAGCTGGGAGAATTCAAGTATCTCATTTAGAAAAGACCCTTCCAACATTGCCTTTTTTGGGTGGAGCTTTGAAATTATCAGAGATGCTCATTATAGCTACAGAAATAATCCTGGACTGTGCACTGATATGGAATAGACAGAGCCAATATCAGTTGCCTTGGTTACAGACAGACATGGTGCATACAAAGAGGAAAAAGTCAAGTAGATTCAAGCTTGACCTTGCTATATGTGAACTATAAAAAGGAAAACACCAGTCCTGCTGAGGGAATAATACAGCATAGGCCCACTGGACCTGGGAGACAGGGATGGGGAAATGAGACATGTAAGACTGGTTAAGACTACATACCACTGTTTACATGGTTTTGCTTGATTATGTGCTTTCCTTGATCGGACCAATTTTTCAAAGCCAGGATTTGGGCAATTTAAATATATTTCAGATGATTTTTTTTAATATCTTGAGCATGTACAGCCAAGATTGTTCAATAGGATATACTCATTGATTTATCATTTTTCATATATAAAATATTTTCATTCATTCATGAAACAATTCATTCATGCAGAAAATATAATTATAATCAATTTAAACCATGATTTAATTATAGAAAGACTATGTGTGGAAATCTAGAGCGTTCTGGAACTCAAGGCAAGTATATGTTAGTAAATTCAATTTCTAAGCATTGACCATCGACATGACTGAATTTATTTCTCCTATTCCTTCAAAGTTTTTATTCTCAGATTATTTTTTTGCTTTCATTAGAAATGATAACTCTAGAGCATGTCACATTCTCAGCAAATTTGCTCAATTTTATCATTTAACACATTTTTTTAACCTTGCTTAAGTATACAGTATATATATATGTATATACATATATATATCATGTACTAATCTAAAATTCCTAAGAGGATATATACCTTGGGAAATTGTATTATCTATTGAGATAGTCATACTTCATTCTTTTAGAATTACATAAACATACTTCTATATAATTCAGTTTGAAAAAATTCAGTGTCTGTTGATAGTAAGGTGAAAGACGGTGATGTCACATTGACTTTAGACTGTCTGTTGGTTTAGATTATCTTTGACATTTCTATTTGGAGATTTTTTTTCTTTATGTAACAAAAACCGATTTTATTTTTGCCCTTTCTAGCCTATCATCTTTGAAGGTGGTGGACAAACAAAACCTTAACGGTAGCATTTAGCTGGCATCTTTCATGCCCTGGGCACAAAATGATAGCTAATTTCCATCTCTTTCTCATTTCAGTCTACATGAAGACCCATTGATGTGGGAGATGTGAGGCATATGAGGGAGAAGCAGCACATTGAAGACATCCCCATCTATCAATTCAACAGAGTAGGTCAAAGTGTGACCTTCATGACTTTGTGTCTGAGTTCCAGTAAGAGATTTTATTTTCAAAATGATACATATTGCTCAAGATATAAATTTCTAGTGACTTTTAAAAGGTCTAAGGGAAAAAAGGTCAGCTGGAACATAAACATGATGCAATGGCCAAAGGGCAGTTTTGAACCTTTGACTTTCACTTAACGGAGCAAGTTTCTGGATTTTAGGGTCTTGGAGAATTTCCGCTCCCTTTCACTCAGTGGTACCCTTATATATAGATTTAATTCAGGTGCTGTAAAAAGAAATGGACAGAATCATTATCCTTTCATCATCTAGTGAGGACCACTTAAGAACTGTTTTTGTTTGTTTGTTTGTTTTTGTTTGAGTGACAATTGAAGATGTTGATGTTTCCCAGCCTTAGGGAACCGGTTTCTCAGTCTTCAAGGATGTCTGCCACGGGAAGACACCACGTCATAGTGTCTTGGAACGTGGTTGGTGGTACGAACACTGGCTACTCAATTGTGTCAAACCAGTGATACTCTCCCTTTTTAGTTTACATTTAAGCGAGCTTGAAAACCATAAAATCATTTGAATTGGCCAAGAAAATTATTAGAAAATACTGCTTTGGACAGACTGTGTTGTCCAAATTTTATTGAAACATCTGTTCTATACATAGAGCATTTTATTAAAAATGTTTTTTTTTTTTTTGAGGCAATGTTTGTATCAGTGTTTGTGTCTTTGGAATATAGAAACGCCCTCCCCCATGCTGCCTTCAAGTGTTACTACACAGAACACTCATCGCCAAAACACCTGTGATCCACCACCTTAGACCATTTTACTCCCTCCCACCTTACTTTCCAACCCTACATCTCCCCACCTGGATTCCTCAGTTTCACACTCACAAATTTTGAGTAGTCCAGGCTAGATAATAAATAGTAAGTTTTCCTTTATGATTTAAGATAATTACAAGATAACATGAAGTTAGAACTTGAAATATAATAGAAAAGGTGTGTTTTTGATATTGTACTTATTCCTAAACTTTTCAGCATTTTGGCATTCTAGTTTGGTGATCTTATCTTTCTGACACATTTCTCTGTCACCATCAATGTAAAAGTGGTGGGCACCTATAGTTTAAATTAATGTAGATTTAAATTAACTAAAATTGTGGGAAGTCTATTGTTCAGGCAAACTTTAGGGATTACAGAATCAGGGGAGCAATTAGCAACCAATTTAAAGCACTCATTAAACTTCATCTTCCAGTGCCAAATCCTTGGTATTAAGTGAATAATTTCCATAAGGCAAGAATCAGTACTCCTCAAATTCATGATAGACATGCTCAAGTGTAATTACCATGACTGACATAAATATTTGAAAGAAAGTAACAAGCCTCTCTCTCAACACTATCAGCCCATCCTGTATTTGAAATTCAATTTGTAGATAAGGAGAATGAAAAAGATGAGAAATGACATGCATTCTAATCTGCCATCAAGGTTATTACTAGTCAAATTCCCCCCCTGCTTTTTTTTCCTGGCTTCATAATATACTCTGTCTTTTCTAAAACCTAATATTATTTTAGCAATCCAACTTTATGTTCTAAAATAGAATTGTTTATCAAGGAGGCAGATTTCTCTTTGGAAAACTACTTGGAAGAAAAAATTAGAAAAGAAGAAAATCATGTTATAAAAGATGAAATAATTTGATTAGTCAATTTACATGGTGTGTGTCTGAGTCTTAATCTGATATTTTTTTCTGCAGTTGTAGTAGCTTATTTCTTTTGCTGTGTATCTTATTGGAGAAAGTTACTAATAGGTTACAAGTCCTCCCAGTCCTTAAATATGAGGTCCTTGTTATAAAGTCTGTTTTCTGGCAGAGCAGGATGGTTGGGGAGATCATGGATTTTGATAGAGTAGCCACAAGAAGTTGGGATTTTTACACTCTCACAGCTCTATATATTTTTCTGTTTTAAGTTTCTTTATGAGGCCAGTTTCAATCACAGCGTGACCTTGAACCCATTGCTTAACCTTTAGGGGCATTGTTCTGCTCCAACACATCACTAAAATGCTTTCTGTTTCTAACATAGATGAACTCTTTGACTACAGAGAATTTATAAGTCAAACTGAAACATGGGATTCATGATTCATTCATTAGTTAGCTGTTCTTTTTTTTTTTTTTAAGATTTATTTATGCATACAAGAACTAGAATATAGGCCAGAGGTGCAGGGGTGAGAGGAGTCATTAGAGACAGAGTGGGGAGCAGAGCAGGCAGGAGTCATTAGAGAGCAGAGTCGGGAGACTGAAACATACTGCTGAGGGGAGCAGCAGGTGAGGCAGGAGAGGTCTGCTGCGCCAGGTGGGTCACCTCCCTGGCCAGGATTGAACTCATACTGCAGTGTCTGCAGATAGCTTCATAGTGCTTTGCCTTAACCCCTTGCGCCACCATAGAGGGCCCAGCTGTTCTTATTTTGTATTCAAACAAAATACTCTAGTATAAAATAAGCTATTTGAAGGATTTTCAGTTTGGAACTGAGAGGAGTTCTTCTTTCAAAAATCTGACACATACCTAATGGAAAAGAATTTCCTCCAGTACCAAATCTTTATGACAAAGCCCTCCTTCTTCTGTTCTGTTAAAAAGTATATTAAGGAATTGGATATGAAGCAAATGGAGGGCCGTGCAGCCTCTCAGTGTCATATTGTAACATGGTCTAACAGGCCCACCCAAGTGTTGACTTCTTTTGGGGAATATCCTTTTGACATCTTATTTTCCATTGATTAGGACCCACATTCTGTGAGTTTGCTTGTTAATGCATACAGTTTTATATGGCAGAGAGGCAAATGATTCCTTCTAGTGGAAAATATAAGCCCTAAGTTTATGATCTTATTATTGCTTTATATTAAATTTTGTAACTAACCTAGTAATCTTATTCCAACATCTTCAGTTTCTCTAACCACTTTTTTCTTTAAATGGTATTTGAACTAGCTTTATGATTTTGTAGATGAATTTTGACATACTTTTTAGTTGTAAGAATCATAATTATAGTATCTAGAAATTTTTACTTTATAATATTTAACTTTTACTTTTTTTTTTTAAAGATTTATTTATTTATGCATACAAGCACTGGGGTACAGGCCAGAAGTGTGGGGGGGGTGAGAGGATTCACCAGAGACAGAGCGGGGAGCAAAACAGGCAGATCAACTGAAGTACACTGCTGAGGGGAGCAGCGGGCACAGCAGGAGAGGTCTGCTGCGCCATGTGGGTCCCCGCCCTGGCCGGCAGCAGGGATCGAACTTGTGCTGCAGTGGCTGCGGTTTGCTTCATAGTGTGTTGCTTAACCCACTGCGCCACCAGGGAGGCCCAACTTTTACTTTAATATTTAAAATTAACAATTAAAAATTTTTACATTATTGCTTTTATTGCTGTCAGACAATAGAGCAGGAGCAGTAGAGGGGTTGCCCAAAGCAGATAAAGTTCGAACTCTAAACACTGAACTCCTGGTTGTTTCTATTTTCATCGTTTTTTTCTTCATTGTCTGTGTCTTGCCTCCCTCTTTATGGTGTGTGTTGTAATGATTGAGTCCAATTACAATACATTACTGAGATTTGAGGCTTAAACATTTGTTCTTTTGACTATTTTCAAGCAACTTAGTATGCAGTGATTTGCAGTTTTGCTGAGGAATGCTTTTTGGTTGCAAGCTTTGCAATACTGATGTGCTGGAATGACTCACAGAAGTAAGGAGGGGTCTAGCACAACCTCTGAATTTCAACTTGGTTATGCTGTTCTGTGCTCATTAGCATGCACACAAACTCTCCTAAAGTGATAAAAACTTAGTTTCTTGTGTAAAATGGGCCATAAAATAAAATCATCTGCTAGTGTTCGTAATGGTAGTAAAAAAGAAAGTAAAGGGATATAGAAAAGCCATGATTCTTAGACACAAAGCTAAAGTTTTGGAGGTGCAAAATGCATCATTAACTCACAGTTAATTTTGTGAAGAAGTCTGAAAAATGTTTCTGTGTTAATAATCAACTGTTTAATTAAAAATAATATATTTCTTAGATGTCAAATTTTGACAAATAAGAATTGATATTTCTGGAGTTTGAAAGGGATTGCTTTTGTCTAAATAGAACAATATAGTGAGAAGTTCACTGAACTTGCATTCATAGCGTCTGAGCTAAATTTTTAGCTCTTCCACTAATTACACTAATTAGTTAGAGAAACTGCACCTCCCTAGTGGTACAAGGGGTTAAGTCACAGCATCATGTAGCTATCTGAATCCACTGCAAAGAAATTCACCTCCCTGTCCAGGGAGGGGACCCACACGGCACAGCAGACCTCTCCTGCCTCATCCGCTTCTCCCCTCAGTGGTGTTTTTCAGTCAATCCACCTGTTCTGTTCTCCACTCTCTGTGGTGTATCCTCTCACCACCCTCCCCCTGGCCCCTACTTCTTTGGCCTGCACCCAGGTTTTTGTATGCATAAGTAAACAAATCTTTAAAAAAACAAAGAAACTGTTGCTACAGTCTCTAGGACATTGTTCATTGACTTATTGATACATTACATGAAGTTCTAGGTTTGGGATAAGACAGTGAATATTACAAAGATCCTTACCCTCAAAGAGCTTTTGCTTTCATATTTTAAGGGATTGTGCTGGGCAAAAGGGGAAGATCATAAGAAAATAATAGAGAAATTTATTACAAATACCGAAAACTATCAAACATCTTAGAAAATGGTAAATTACATAGCAAAAGGAAGAAATGGAGCAGGGTAAGTGGGAATTGGCAGGCAGCGTGCATGTGTATATCTGTGTGTGTGTGTGCGTGTGTGTGTCTTGATGCATTTGTGCTAATGAAGTAATAGGTAAGTTGGTCTTTATGATATGGTAACATTTGAGCAAAGACATGAAAAAGTAAAGGACTTAACCAAACTGGAAATACCATCTACACAGAAGAAACAGCTGAAGTATAGATGCTAAGGGAGACGTTTGGCCCTTATTCTAGGAAAAAAAGACTAGTATGGCTGGAGTGGAGAGATCAGGGAAAGAGTAGTTGGAGAGGTAAGTGAGATGGTGTTGTCACACCTGTAAGGTCTGTGAAGACATTACCCTTTATTCTGTGCTGATGGGGAGATAATCAGGGCTTATGATGAGGAAAGTTTTATAACAGTGTTTTAAAAGGGTCATTCTGGCTGCCAAACTGAAAGTCTCATAGCAGGGCGAGGGTAGAAGTGGGAGAAATGTGAAGAGGTTATTACAGTAGCCAGGTGAGAGCTAGTGGCTAAGGTCATGAAAAGTATTCACATTCTAAATACATTTTCAAGTAAAACCCAGAGATTAGTGCTTGAATTGGATGGGAACTGTGAAAGAAAGAAAAAAGTCAGAGGACTCCAGGGTTTTTCGTCTGCTGAATGGAAAGGTGGAGTTGCTAATAGCTGAGATGGTAGAGAAGGCTGAGGGAAGAACAGGCTTTGGCAGTAAAAAAGAGAGTTCAGATTTTGGCATTTGTGTTTAAGATATCTGTTTCATATCCAAGGATACACTGACCTGGAGCTTGTGAGGGTGTCTGAGTTGGAAATGTTCATTTGGAGGTCAAGCGTATATGGGTGGTATTTGAAGTCATAAGACTGCTGTGAATAATACCAACGGAATCAGTGTAGAGAAGAGCACTGAACTGAGCCCTGAGGCGCTGGAACTTTAAAGGGTCAGAGGAAAGCGGAAGTACCAACAAAGGAGATTGAGAAGAAGCAGTCAGCGAGATAGGAGAGAACCAAGAGACTGTGCTGTCCTTGAAGCTAAATGAAGAAGTATATCAAGGAGGAGGGTGGGGCCAACTATGCTAAATGATGCCCGTAGGGCAAGCCCTGGGAGGACTGAGGTGCTGGGTTGGCAACATGGTGGATATTGCTCACTTCAAGGGTGAACAGGTAAGAGTGGTGTCAGGGAAGTAGAGAGGCAAAAACCTGACTAAGCTGGTTTTAATGAAGAATGACAGGTAAGGAAATGTAGACAGCGGCTACAGATGTTTCTGGAGGAGTTTTTGTTCTAAAAAGACTGAACAACTGAGAAAATAGCTACAATGTAAGTGGAATCCAGGGATGTAATTCTTTAATTTTTAGAAAATGTGTTTTAAAGATGGGAGTAACATCAGTATATCGTTTGTATTTGTATGGGAGTGATTCAGTAGAGAATGTTGGAATTATGTCTTTGCATTGGCTCTGTGGTATGAGATTTAGTGATTAAATGGAGGAGTAGGCTTTGGGTTAGAACCATGGATAATAACAGGTTTTGTAACAGGGTGGTCCCCAGGAAAAGGGGAAGTTTCAGGATCATGGCCCCACCCTAAGTAAAGTGGAGATAAGCAGGGATAAAAAGCTGCTAAAAAAAAAAAAAATTAGGGCCTCCCTGGTGGCGCAGTGGGTTGAGCAATGCACTATGAAGCAAACTGCAGCCACTGCAGCACGAGTTCGATCCTTGCCCCTGGCCAGGGAGGGGACCCACGTGGCACAGCAGACCTCTCCTGCCTCGCCCGCTGCTGCCCTCAGCAGTGTGTTTCAGTCAGTCTGTCTGTTCTGCTCCCCGCTCTGTCTCTGGTGAATCCTCTCACCTCCCGTGACTCTAGCCTGTACCCCAGCTCTTATATGCACAAATAAATAAATCTTTAAAAAAAAAAATTAGAAGACGACAGAAGGAAAAAAAAAAGGCAGGATAGAAACCAGCAAAAAAATGTGGAGGAGACATGTGGAACAAAGAACCATGTGAAGAAACTGTGCTTGCTTCTTAGTCTTAAACTGGTTTAAAACAAAGGTAGGTAAAAGACCCATGGGAAACTTAATAATAGCAATTTTTATCTTAGTTTTAATTTTGCTCTTTTCCTCCCAAATTTATCTGATTTTTTCTGACCCTTTTCTGTATGTCCCTACTAAAAAGTCCTTTAAACTTATGGCAAACTTTTAAGCCTTACTTTAAGCCAATCCTATTTAGCTAAACTTTTACCCTCAAGGAGATGGGTAACTTTGGATGCTTAACTTACTAACTATATTCTTTGTCCTTTCTATTCTATATTATTCCCTTATTATATTAAAGTTCCTTTCCATTAAAGGCCTTATATGTCTGTCTTAATGTGGCAAATGGCAAAACCCATTTAGAGAGGGCAAATTTAGGAGTTCTGGGGTGCCCCTCTACCTGTGTAATAGTATGGAGGCAGAACATGCAGAACAGAATTGGTAGTGTTACAGGGCAACCCTAATATAAAATGGGTTCCCGGGCCTCCCTGGTGGCGCAGTGGGTTGGGCGGCGCACTATGAAGCAGACCACAGCCACTGCAGCACGAGTTCGATCCCTGCTGCCGGCCAGGGCGGGGACCCACATGGCGCAGCAGACCTCTCCTGCTGTGCCCGCTGCTCCCCTC
>JAGFMF010011702.1:3692898-3711569 GCA_019455555.1 Galemys pyrenaicus | reverse complement strand
GCGAGCCCAAGGCTCACCTCTGGTTTTATAGCCAGCCTGGCTGCTTAACTCCACCCTCAGGTCCCAGTGATCCACTCTTCGATAATCATCTTATTGGATCTGTAGTTCTGGAACACTGATGGTCTGGAGTGGGGGTTGGAGTCCACACACCCATAATCCATTTAGGACTACCTTTCCCCCTAACAGTAGGTGTGTAAAAGTGATGGTGAAAATATATAAAATGTCTCTGCTGCTTACTTTACCAGCCTCAGTGACAGTATTGTGAAAACAGGGAAGAAGTTTGGGTTACCTGAAAAGAGTGAAAGTGTAAAGTTTGTCTAGGATTGTAAGAAATTGGTTTTGGGAAATCAAATAGTGATATCCTAATGGTATTAAGAGCATAGTTGAGATCCATTCATAAGTTTAAAATGAAACTATTCAGCATGATTTTACATTTTCCCCCAATCACATTCATTACAGGGTGAAGCTTTGGCACAGGTAAGGAATTTTAGAAAGATTCTAGTCTTTCAAGTAAATAAAATAAATCTGAAAAGAGCTAAAAGGGTTAAGGGTATATGTTATAAATTGGTCATGACATCTAAGCTTGTAAATACAGGGATAATAACATTAAGAGGTGATGGACAGTGGAATGGTGGTAGATCAATGGAAGCTGTTAATTGTCGTGGTAGAGAGTGAGTTTGAAAAATGACTGGGGATAGGATAGTAGAGGAAGTGAGCTGGAAAGATTGGAGGTAGTGATCAATAACATTCTCAATCTCCTTTGTGGGTGCTTATTCTTCTCTCTGACCCTTTAAAGCTCCAATGCCCCAGGGCTCAGTCCTTGATCTAGTCCTTAAATTAACATTAAGAAGCATTGCATTTATTGGTAAAGACAGCAGCTAAGGCAATGACCATGGGATTAGAGGCCATGGTAGAACAGTTCGTATGATCCATAAAGAAATTCATGGAGTTGTGCCAGGATATGGGCATAATAACTACTAGTGTGTCCATAGACCTGGGAATTAAGACAACAGAAGCACTGAAGAGTACAACTATCAGTTTGGAGCCTGAATCTCAAGGAATTAGGGTGATGGCAGAGTGTGAGATAACTGCTGATCTGAGATGTAAACTAGCATTTTGGGGAAGAGGAGAAGTATCTGAAAACAATGAGAAGCAAGAATGTCACCTATCTCTTTCTATCTTCAAAGATCCAAGGGTTCCCAGAGAAAAGGCAGTTGACAGGGTTTCCTCAAGGAAAAGTCTATTTTTTTTAATTAATTTATTTTTTATGCATACAAGACCTGGGGTGTAGGCCAGAAGTGCAGGGGGTAAGAGGTGTTCACCAGAGATAGTAGTGAGCAGAACAAGCTGATATACTGAAATACACTGCTGAAGGGAATCACAGGCAAGACAGGCGAGGTCTGGTATGCCATGTGGGTTATTTCCCTGGCTGGGGATCGAACTCATGGTGCAGTAACTGGTGATAGCTTAACATTGTGTCTTTAACTCCTGTGCCATCAGGGAGGCCCTGAAAGTCTGGTTTTGATGAGATCAAAAGGGAGTGATCAGAGGATAGTTTGTGAAAATAGGGATGTGGCAGACAGCCACTTACATGACATCTAATGATCCTCATTTTATTGCAATTAAGCCTTGTTTTACTTCCCTCCTTTAATGAGCCAGGCTGACCTGGGTGACCAAGAATGCTGCAGAAGGGATGAAAGATGATGTGTAATTTTTGTGATAAGGTCATAACAGACACTGTGGCTTCTGCTATGCTCTCCCAGATCTCTAGATTGTGAATCCAGCCACTGCACCATGAAGACATGCAAATGTGCCCGTAGAGAGGTCTTTGTCAGAGTAAGAGAGGTCATCTTCTGCCAGGTAGTACCAACTTGCTTGCATGTGCATGAACTATGTTGAAAGCATAATCCTCCCTCTTCTGTCAAACCTTCAGATGACAGCACCCGCCACTAACATCAGACTGCCAACTCATGAGACTGCAACATCAAATGAGTTGTTCAGACAACTCATTACAGCAACTCATTACCTGATTTTCAATCTGCAAAAGCTAAGCTATATAATAAATGTTTGTTTTTTTTGAGCCACTAATAGTTGGCATGATTTATGATGCAGCAAATCTATTGATAATTAAATCCAAGGGTGGGTGGTGGTTTGCAAATAATGGTCATGAATTTCAGGAGGAAATTCATATGGATGAACTTTAGGACTGGTGGAACAGAAGAAGATGGCAGAATAGGGTATGTAGACAGCTTGAAAAGAATTATAATGTGGGAGATTTTGTGGTGGCTGGCATAAGTTTGGATAAATGAAAAAAAGAGAATGCTATCAAGGCAGATAATGGAGGTAAGACCATATGTTTGGTGGTGAATAAAGGGGGTGTCTGGGGATCTGCTTTCGCCTTTGGGGATGTATGTGGAAAGACTAGAAAAGGGTGATCTTAGTGCCAGGGCCAGTTCACTCTTGGGCTCTGGTCTTACATATCTGATCTGTTGATCCTTGTTAATTATATTTATTGTTTCTCATTTAAACCTTCAATTTTCATGTTACTAGTCTCAATGTGAAGGTGAGAACACTGAGATCTAAGGAGGATAAGCAGTTGGTCTGATTGTACACACTAAACATAGCATTTGACTCTGGGCCCATTAAGATCATGCTCTCTTCACATTTTTCTGTAGACAAAAATGTTTGAAAACCAAAGTAATTTTCTACTAGTCCAATGGAAGCTAGACAACTCTGAATGGGCTTGTGGAGTATAACTATGAATATTCTTTAAAAAAATCCCAGCCCAATGTGCTTAATGACATAAAAGAATCCAAGATGAGAGCTGATGACATCTGTATGAGTGATGCCAAATGCCTAGAAGTTGCCAGAAAAACAGAGGGAAAGAGATGACAACGAGAGGTACAAAACAGTCTTGCTCTACCCTTTGAATGCAAAATCTCCTCGGGGAAAGCATTGCCATTATGCTTGATGAGTGCTCTAAAAGAGCGAGTCTTGAAAGGACGAGGAAGTGGGGCAGCCAAAGGAAAGGCGTTTTTGATGAAAACATCCTAAGTAAAATGTTCATACAGGGGTCAGGACAAGTCAAGGGCAGAATTATGAAGCTGACAAAGACATTTGTCTTCAGGATTTTGTCTTTCTCCACTTTCTGGCTTTCCTGATCCAAACTCCAGGGAATGTGCATATCAGAGTGCATATTTCCCCACATAAGTGTCACTACTTTTATTTCCTTAGGTCCTTCAGATGCACTGAGAAAGTAATAGCTTTTACCTGGGAACATATTAGATGCCCTAGAAACTTAAAAACAAAAAAATAAAATAAAATATAGATAAATGAAAAACCAGTTTCGGGGTTCTCTTTCTCCACATAGTCTAATTTAATTGGTTTGGGGTGGACTCAGACATTGGTAATTTTTAAAAGTCCCCTATGTGGTTTTACTATGTAAAGAGGATTGAGAAGCAGCTAACAACCTAGAGGCATCATCTTTCTGCGGGAAGTTTGAACGCTGAGGGATCTAAACTTTATAAGAATGGGATGCAGTTCTGACTGGTGCAGTTTCAGACATGCGTGGATGGGGAAGTCCTCAGAAATCACACTGAGCTAGACCCAGCAAGGCACTGGGAGAGGAGGTGCTCAAGAAATGTTTGCTTTAGCGTGAATGGCTCCATACCAGGCAGACACCCCTGGCTCTGTGTGCATCAAGGCTGATTGTTCCACCTGGAGAAGCTGAACTGTGGCGACTGCTCAGACAGTGGAATTGTCTGAGAAGAAAATACTCTAGCTCAATTGTGAGAGGGTGTGTGAATGGGAGGATGGTTTTGAATTTGTGTAGCTGATACACAAGTGTGTCTGCTTATTTAATACCTTTTCCCCAAGTATATTGATAAAATAACATAGTGAGTAAGACACAGAATTTTCTTTTTAAATACATTTTTGAATTCACTGAAGACTTCTCTCTTGTATTTTCTTGTTCAACAGGTAGCAAAATTGAAATTGTTGTCATCTGGAAGTCTTTCTCTCTTTTTTAACATTGCCAAGAAGTCTTTGTAATTAAATGAAATGACACCTTCTTATGTAGACTGGAGGAAAGATGTTTTGGAGGAGTGAAAGGCATGCATGAAAGCGAGAGGGAGTAGAGGAGTACTGCTGAGGTACAGCCAATATATTCCATTTTATTTTTGTGCTAAAAGAAGCTGGTGTAAATTTGAGCTCTGAGTGCACAGATTAAGTTCAATGTAAAATAAAACATCCTCATTCTGCCATCTCAAAGGGTGGCCTAACATCATTCTTCACGCAAATAAACATAAAGGGAGCCAGTCCGAGGGGCCCATTTGGGCATCCTGGGGTAATTAGTTTATCCACAGTCCTTCTAGATGTAACCATAGCTCTGATTCTTGTAAAAAGTGACAATATCTGCTTCTGTCATGATAATTAGCAGTCAAAAGAGTCATCCATTTCTTTATCAGCTCCAAAGAAGAAAGGGTAAATGATAAAGTGGCATCCTAGTCTAAAATGAATGGATATAATGGCTGAATGCTTATCTTCGTAGTGATGCACTACTTTGAGATGACCTCCAAATTGAGTATACAGAAGCCATTTGTACATTCTCCATCAAATCATTAAGAAGTGAAATGACAACGGCCAGCCAATGTCTCCAACTCTATTAAACATCGAAAGCATTTAGGAGGTGTAAAGACCAGGCAGTGATGGAACAACAATAAAGATAAAAGACCAAAAGTATGAGCGTTGACATTCAGTTGTTCGGTCAAGCCAGGAAATGGTTAGTGACCTTTGTCTGAGACTTTAATTCTACTGTAGGCCCAAGTCAGGAAAAGGTCACCATCATCTAATAGTGGAGCGAGCATTTTACTTGGAGTCAGATGACCCAGTTCTGAGTCATTGCTCTGACAGTTAAAACTTGTTGTTCCTGAGCAAGTCATGCAATCTTCCATGTGTAAACAGAGAACAACAGGAATTTCCGTTTCAGTTCTCTGGTTCAGATGACATAATGAGTATTGTAAAAGAATTTCAGGAATTATATACCATAGCACAGATATTAGTTACTATTATCACATGAGTCATCAATGACCTTTTTTTCCCCCCAAAATAGTTCTGCACAGATCATGGCTTTACAACCTCTATGTTTTGGGTTTAGAGCATTGCACATCCTCAGCACCAGTATTTATTATATTTACCATCTGTAAGTACAACAGTAGTCATGTGGTTTTAGGTTAATGCTAATTATAAATATAACTCCATAGCTACCCTTAAATAGCAGAGAGGAAAATCATTAAAACTTATCTGAGGACAGTGACATCTACTGTGAACTCTAAAAGAGTGACTTTTTGTTAAGGTTTTGAAAAGTTGTGAGAAAAAAATGGAGATTTGGAACCTTCAGGAAACTTGTCACTAGGAGTGAAAAATTGCTTGACTAGCACATGAACATGGACCAGCAAGAGCACAATCTGAAAGCCTCTGGGAGCTCCCAGGGGCTGCAAGTTGCCGACTGTATTGTGTGCATGGAAGTCCCCTTGCTTTCTGGTAGAGCATGGCACAGGTGATCAAAAATCCCAGCTAGAGAAAAATTAGTAAGTATCTCAGAACTGAGGCCTTGCCACCTTAGCATCTTCCAGTGCTTGTCAAAAGCATACACATGAAGTTTCTAGCACCATAGGTCATCCTTGAACACTCACGTCTCTTCCCTGCTTTGCCTGGTCTATAGATGAAGTTCCATATTTACTAATATTTTCAGTTTGGTTTTGGTACTCATATTACAAGTCAAGACAATAGTGCCTTTGTTACAGGGCAACCCTAATATAAAATGGGTTTCCCACACTGGGTTTTTTACCCGCGTGCTTAGAAGACTTAAAAAGTCCTAACTCCAGGTACACGTGGCAAAAGTTATTAACACGTTTTATTTTATGAAAGAAAGGGGAATAAAATAGTAATAACACCAAAGGAAAACGAAAGGGATACAAATCCGCAAATACTCTACCAGATCTAAGCAATGGCGTGTTGAGAGCTGGCTCCGAGTTGAATGAGATGGCTTCGAAGGAAGGGGTTTGGCTTTTTAGTAAGAGAAAAGACCTTAAGCTCACCTCTGGTTTTATAGCCAGCTTGGCTGCTTAACTCCACCCTCAGGTCCCAGTAATCCACTTTTCGATAATTATCTTATTGGATTTGTGGTTCTGGAACACTGATGGTCTGGAGTGGGGGTTGGAGTTTACACACCCATAATTCACCTTCACTCTATGACTTTCTGAACTGCAATCATGGGCACTGAAGTTCTATATCTCAGGGCTCAGTTAACCCTCTTAGACCCAAACAGTTTCTGCCAGTGACTGCCACCATGCACCCAGAGTATCTGGGAAGGGGAGTCCTACAGAGATGTCCATAGGCAGTCAATAATCAAGACCTAATACAAAGTGTCTGGACAACCAAAGCAAGTAAGAAACTTAATAGGTTATAGCTCTGACTTTGGAGCCTTACATGGACTGTGTGTACCCAAACTTATTGGACTTTGAACTCTTTATATCTCTAACCACATCCTCTTGCTCTTCATATACTTTGCCTGGGGCTGTTTATATTTCTTAGTCCTGGTTTTGCCTTTTCTTGTTTCCAATACAAACTCTAATTTTTTCCCCCAATACAATTGTTTTCTTGATGAAGGGTCTTGGAATGTAAGTGACTAAGTAGGTAAAATTTGGAAGAAACTCAAATATGTCTTTGCTTTTCAAGGTTAAACAGAGTACATGGAAAGAAAAGAAATAAAACAATCATGCTTTTCCCCACCTGTGCTAAGTAGAATGAAAATAGTCAGGCCTATTGCATCAGTTGTTTCTTCCCCCCCCAATGAAGAAACATATGGTCTTCTGTATTTTCCCATTTCCTGACATTAGTAGAGGATTCTAAATTATAGTGAAAGATTGAAGCTGATGATTGTTGGAAGAATTAAAGCCAGCTGGGTAGAAAGAATTTAGGGGGAAGGTGCTGATTATAACAGCAATAATATTGAAACTGCGCTTGTGTATAGGTATTCCCTTGGCACATCTGTTTGGAAATAATGCACCAGCACAAAGTTTTTCTAGCAGTTTCTAAAGGAGAGGTTGTTCAGCAGACAACTTCCTAATGATTCAGAAGACCTTCAACTTCAAGAGGAATAAAGCTTTATAGCGAACAGAGGGTATTAGGCAGACATATCCCACAGAGAAACTACTGGACAGATTGGTGTCCATATGAATTTCTTTGGCAAGAGATACTGAGAGTGCTGGATTTGTGAAGTTAAAATCTGGCAACAAATGAACTTGAAGAATTAGAGAGGGGCAGCGTTGAGCTGTCTGTGTAGGGTATACACATCCTACTAACTCTGATGATTACTTCTGACATAAGATGTAGCAAAAGTTCAGCTGGGGCAGAACAGACCTCTAAAGTCTCTGCTCAGGGAAAAATTAGGGTAAAATAGAACAAAATTCAATTGTGAGCAAGATGAAATGAAAGATTCATAGTACCCATTTAAAAAATTCTCTCTTTCTCTCTCTCTTAGGTTTATTTGTATTTCCATCATCCTTGATCCTAAAATGAACTTATTTTTTTACACTGTGATATTTCTAATATACAAAATAAAGTTTTATAAGTTAGATTTGGGGCCTATTAACAGGTTCCCTGCCCTGCCCCCCCCCCCACAGATTATACAGAGTTGGCCAATAAACTTCATTATGTAGGAGTTTACTTAGGACAGAATGAGTCATTTGCATCAATGTAACAGAGTTCCTGCTGCCTCTTCAGTCTCAAACCCCACTGAAATAATACAAAAATGGTGCTAACATTTATTCAATCATTTAATATTTTACAATGAGCAATGACAGCTTTTAAAGGACTAGGTACAGCAGCACACACATTTCTGTTTCATCAAGGATCTGGGATTTCTTGTGCAGTTTTTTCACAGTTATCTGATTCACTGATTTTTAAATAGATTAGTGTGACACTGTGGAAGTTTCTAGTTAGTGAGGTAAAATTGGCAGCAATAAGTGTCTAGCAGATATCGGGGTCTAGCTCCCAAATGAAGAATATTTTTACTTTGGACGCTAAAGGGCCATACTGTGCTTATGGGCAAGTGATAGTTTGCTGTCTCTCTCCTTTTCGTCTCCTCATTTATTCCTCTCACTAACCTTGACATCTCACATGTGCTGAGAACTAGGTCTCTCTGCGGCTCTGTCAAATTTAAAGGAACCCCAAATAAGTGACAAGTTTCAGCATACTTTAAATTTCCAGAATGCTTTAACTCTAGTATTTCTTCACCCCCACCCCTTCAGTCTTCAGAGAGGAGAGAACCCAGGGACATCTGCAACTCTGTTGCCTGTTTTTTTTTTTTCTTTGCACCAAGCCCCCATGTCAGCATAAGGGAAATTCTAGAAATGAGCAGCCACAAACCATCACTTAAATTGGCAGAGGAAGAAAGATGGTGAATATATTACTTTAGTTCTGTCAAACACACGCAGGCAACATTCTTACATATTTAGAACTCAAACCCTGTCTAAGAAATATGGACTGCTACCAACCTCGATTCCATCCCTAAAATGTTTTCCTCAGTAGAGCTTGTTTTGTGGACTTTGCCATATGTAATTTCCTTGGGGGAAGTAATGAGAAGTGCTGGGGGCTATTGAGGAGGTAGGATCCTGGCTGACTCATAGGAGGAGAAGGCTGAGCCTGGCCTGGGTGGGGCTTGGGCTCAGAGGGAGCTGAAGATCTGTGCAGACGCCTACATAGGGAGCTCAGTTCCATGCCAGTGGGAAAGGAAGACAAGGGGGCAGTAAGTATACACGTTCATTTTGAGAAAGCTAAGTCATAGATTTGCTGACGTGAAAGAAAGGAAAAAGCAGGACTACAGAGAATGTCCACTGAGGTCAGGAGCCAGCAGCGACTGAAGGTACAAAAGAAGAGACAGTGAAAATATCTGTGGTGAAACACAGAAGGAATTATGGAAATGTTTTCTAGTGTGTGGTTCTAGTCTCTTTAAGAAGCTTATCTTATGTTAATTTTATGGTCATTATTTGTAAACATAAATTTTCCTCCCTTCTAAGCACCTAAAAGTGGGATCCAGGTTTGGTTTTCCAAGTCGTGGGAAACAGGGGTTCTCCCAGCTATCCCGCGTGGGTCAGAAAGTCAGTGGTTTGCTTCGACTGTTTGAGTGAGCAGAGGGAGGAAAGATTCCACCGGGTCTCGAGTCTTGAGAATTCTGATGAGTAACTCCAGTTTTGTGGTTTATTTGAGAATCTATTAAAATATAATTAGGAGAATCTTGACTATTACTTTTTTGATCTCTTATCACAGAAAGGTTATTCCTAGCTGCATACCATTAATAAAATTAAATGACTAAATAAATTTGAACTATAACAGGAAGTAATTTAATTGTTGAAGAATTAGAAAATACAGGTGAGCAAAAAAGAAAAACTGCTAATCAGCTATAATTTCTTTCAGACATATTGATACCTATAGTTACAGGTATATATTTATACATTAAAGGATCATGATTTTTTTTGACAAATTGTTATTTTATTTAATAACAGAACACGAATATCTTTCCATATCATTAGATTTCAGTGAGATGTCAGCAAATGTGGTCTGAAAGCAAGTTATGTTGGAATAAATCCATACTGTGAATCATTTATCCTGTAACTTGGAAATCAGATGTTTGGAACAAATGGCATCATTAGTCAGGAAAAGACCAAATTCTTCCTAGGAACTTGAATAATCGTGACATATACAGCTTTTCACTGTAGAGCTTAGTACAGGAAAAGTCATTTGGAAGACAGGACAAAGGTTTGGCTTTTCCTAATCGCACTTTTGCTATATATAGTCTACAAAGGAATTTAGTAGGGATTAATGAATTAATATTTGCAAGGCATTTCTTAAAACATTCATTTTTTGAAGTACATACTACATTATCTCTAAATATCAGTTTAGGGCATGGTTTTGCTTTTTCTTAAAAGAAAAGAAATGTCCTTCAGGCCGCAAAAACATCTGAGGTATTTTCTAGTTCTTAGTTTTGAACTCACATGCAACAGAAAAACTGAGATGTTCTAGAAAATGATTTAATGTCAGAATTACAATACCTGATTTATTATTCACAGCATAATTTTTTATTAAATACATTTTCAATCCCATTATCATTTTTTAAACTACTTAGCTCCAATCAAAATGAAAATGCCCATTTCTTCATCTTTATTCATGCCTTTCATATTCCCATGCCCTAGAAAGGGGTGTTCTTTACTCATAGATGAAAAATTCTGGGTAGCTCATTATATCTGAAAGATAGAAAGATGTAGTGATATAAAAGCTCGACAATAGCAACCATTTGCTTCATTGTGTTTGCAGCCCTACAATAATATCTGTTATTTTCTCTTCACTAAAACCATTTGGTTCTCTTGCTGCTGTCATTTATTCTTTTTCCTGGGGCCTAGGTGTGTTAGTCACCTGAAACTTGAGGACATACTTTTCCCCCTTATGTATCATAATTGGGAGGTTTTTCTCCAGAAGTAGGACTGGGATAAAAATAAAATTCTTTAAAAGGTTATAGTAAGAAAGCAAAAAGGAAAAGATGTTTTCTTTCTAATGGATGGAAATGGAAATGTAGTGTATATAATGGACTCTGAAAGGATTTAACTGATTTTTACTATGAAAATATATTTCTTCCCCAAACCATGGGTCCTGGAACTTTATAGTCAAGTAACAGAAGTCCTGGGAGGAAGCATGAAAAGTCTTCTATTACTTAAAAAGCTTGTGTTATTAAAATACATAAATGCATCTGCAGATAAAATGTACAAATTTCAGAAGGACTATCTCCTGACACAGATTTTGTTCTATTTCTTTTTACCTGGCATAACAGAGAATACAACACTGTTTCATAGATGTCTTCTGTTTTGGTTTACCTTGATTTCCTTCAAATATTTTAAGTTATGACTGATTTCATTTAGCAAGAAATGTTTAGGTTAGCTTATGAATGAGTAATCAGATGTTCTGTATCCAAACATTTTTTTTCTTAATTTTTTAAAAGATTTTATTTATTTATGCATACAAGAACTGGGGTACAGGCCAGCAGTATGGGGGGTGAGAGTATTCACCAGAGACAGAGTGGGAGGCAGAATAGGCAGACTGAAATACACTGCTGAGGGGAGGAGCAGGTGAGACAGGAGAGGTCTGCTGCGCCCCAAACATTTTAACAAACTCATTTGTTTGTTAAATGCCAGGGTCACTTTATATTTGGTTCTTTAAAAATCAACAACATAAAGGGCCATTTAAAAAGATTCCACTTCCTTCTGATGTCTCATAACACGATGGATGATGTTTATCATAAAGGTGAATTCTGGCTTGTTTATAATGAAATACTAAATAAATTAATTTTTTTGGTTTAACATAAAATCAGAATTTAGGATAGATTGATTCACAATGCAACTAAAACCTTTCATTTTACTTTTGACAAAAGCCAGTATTTCCCAAAATACTGGTCTAGTTATAAACATTTCTGGTTAAAAATATAGATTCTTACTCTTTTTCTTCTGATACAGTGAACTGAAGTCCAAGTTCACTTGTATCTCTCAAGTGTTTCTTAGAACCCTGCAGGGGGAGGGAGTACTGGAACAGATTTGGTTCTCAATACCTGTGATAGGTTCAGTTATCTGGCTGAGTTTTCAAGCAAGGTTAGCGCGCAGGCCTCCCCACAGGCCCATTAATACAAACTCCTTGGGAATAGTAAAGTGAAAACCCCTCTCTGTCAGATATATAGTTTTATACTGTGCACTGATGGGAAATGGATTAAACAATTATGTGACCGACTCAGACTCAGTAAACAATAGCTAGAATTCCGAGAGAGCTAGCAAGTCAGCTCCACGGAGGCAGGAGACGACTGTGCCTTGTACTCTCTATTCCTTTACTGCCAAGCTCGGTATCTCGCACACATATTCTGGATGCATGATAATATTTCTGTTGGCTAAAACGCATCATCTGCAAATGTTGAAGTCTTGCTACAAATGAACTTTCACAACTGCACATGAAACCAGGAGACGGTGGTTAAAATTAATAGGTGTTATGGTGGAGATGAAAGATGGCGGGTGAAGCCAGAGGACTCTCAGGTGAGCCAGAGGGGACTTTCCCCAAGAAGCACAGAGTGGGTGCTCATCCCAATACGGTCTGTTGGTTGGCAGAACATGTAGTAAACACATTTATGAGCCTCTATCTCTACCCCTAGGAATGGTGCAGGGTAGGAGCCAGACGCTGGGGATTAAGAGAGCAGAATCCCCTACCTCTGCCTCCCACCCATCTATTCTGCACCTGGTCCTGTCAAAGCACACACTTATTTGAGTTAATTTGGGCCCAGCAACTCCTGCCTACATCTACCTCCCTCCTGTTTATCAGCCGTTGCCAGTGTAAGTCTGGCAGTCTGAGGCTGTCATTTTGTCGTGTGACTATAGTAGCACCTCATCTGGTGCCAACCACACAGTTGTGGCCAATTCTAATACTAAGAGATGATGAATATAATAGAAAAAATAAGATGACCAGGGAAATACCACCCCTTGATAGATAGGAAAGGAAAAGGTAATGATAGAGGACTGTGAAATAGCAGAAGCTTTTAATGTAGTCTTCATTTCTGCCTTTTATATGAGTGGTCAGATGTGAATACTTGGCTAGAAAGAGTCTCAGCTGTGAGGGGAAATTGGAAGGCCAATGGGGACTGAGAAAGAAGTAATTAAAGAGTACCTGGAGTACCGGGCACAGTGGAACTAGCAGGGCCAGAAGATTGGCAGTGTGATGTAACGGAAAGAGAATTGGATGAACATTCAGAAACCCAGGTTCTATTTTCAACTTAATTCACTTGCTAATTCAGTGACCTTGGGAAAAGATGGTCTCTGAACATTGATCGTGATACCTGCAACATGAGACAATATTACCTACCGTATAAGATTCTTATATAGAATGATACACTTTGGGACTTAGATGTCTCTCACTGAACAACTGCTAGCCTTTGCTTTTGAGAAATCATGAAGGATAATTCTCTGGAAGATAACAAATAGTGTATCAGTTTGCTTTTATACCTGGAAAGCAAATGAAAAAAATCTTCAAGCAATTAATTAGCAACAATTTAAAAGAACCAAGCGCTTGGGATGTAACCCATAAGGCTGAGCAAAGATCAAATGGTGCCTTGCCCTCTGCAACTGAGAAACAGCTCAAAGATAAGGAATGGACAATGGAATTGTTCATAGTTGTCAAGATAATAATGTAAGTTGATCTTTTTAAAACTCTCACCATTAAGCCAATTTTTTGACTTATGTGTGATTATCATTAATTTCCTGGTAATATACTATATTGTATGTCTTTTATTTGAGAATGATAAGAGAGTAAACAATCAGCTAAAAGATCTTACTTAAGGTTAAATCAGTTCACCAGCATTTCTAAGAGTTGATTCAAGTACATCATAGGATCTGAAACAGGAGGTATTCCTAAGATTAAGAGCAAAGGAAATCAAGTTATTTGCAATCTATTTCCTATGACTGCTAAAACTGTAATGACTGTTGTTTAACAAAATGCCAAAGTGTGGTAGAAAAAGAAGTAATATTCCATGTCTAGCGATGATCCATAGACCTGAGCTTCTAAGAGCAGTATTTCTTTGTTGCCTGTTAGTCACCGGTAGCAGAATCACCCTAAGAGCTTATTAAAAGTACAAACTAGAATGCCCTTTTGCAGACTTATGGAATGGAAACACAGGGGTGGAGCTTTGAATGTGAATTCTATTAAATATCCTAGAGATTGTTCTGCTCACTGAAGCTTGAGATCTGCAAGAAGAATCAATATCTCAAACATTCTTACTAAGATGACTCAAATAATTGAGAATACCATTAAACACTCAGATGAGTCTAAATACGAGGTAACAGTTACTTTCTGGAAAATTGAAATACTAATCAGTGATTTTGAAATATTTGGAAGTGAGTCATTCAAATAGAGTAAGTTTCAATGATGAAAGCAAGAACATCTATTTGGAAATCAGAAGTCTATGATGTAATAATAGCTACCCCCACCCCCCCTGCCCTGATTAAGACTTTTCAAGTCACCTCAGAGGATCTTCATTCCTTGCAAATTGATTTTTGTTTGTTTCCAACTAGAAAATACTGTTATCAGGTTAATGAACTTGATATCTATACTTTCTTGGGGCTCAGTAGTTCTCAACTGATTACATGTTTGAATATCCTGGAACAATTTTAAAATGCAGATAAAGCAGTTTTTACAGGAGGAACCCAGGGACTGTATTTTAAAATGCTTTCAAGGGATCCTAAATTTGAGAAATAAGACTGGGGACCACTGCGTTGGTAAATGGAGGTCAATTATTTCTGTGTAGGAAAACGGAATTTTTAAATGCTTAAATAATAAGTCTGAATTAACAGTGTCACTATCTACAGTCAGTGATCAAATCCATTTCCCTTCAAAATATTCTTACATCTGACTCCTTTCTTTGCTTTGTTTTCCCTTGCCAAATTTCAGGTTTTCATTTCACCTGTTTGCACTTTCAGACATCCTGAAGCTGACCTTCTCATTTCTGTCTTGATTATCTGGTCTTCCTGAGGCCTAAAGTGTGAACATGTTTCCTTGGGGGTTAATTCATTCTCTATTAGCAGTTTTATGGATCTGTTGGGAGAGTTCATGCATTCACACATGTATGTTTTTTTCATACTTGAGGTTGGGATCAGGTATCTGAGTAAATAGTTGGCACGTCATCTTGGAAAGCTTTGTGATCCCTAGTTTGATCACACATGCATGTATATGTAAGCAGACACAGCACAGTTAGCCTAATTTTCTCATTATTGATTAATCGATCATTTGTCCATTTAACAAATTTTTATTAAACACTTGAAATAATCCAGGCGTTTTAGTGGACACTGATACAATATTTGAAGTAGTAAGCAGCTCACCTTTATGCTTTCTCTCATTTCTTCCCCATTGTCCTCCCCACCTCTATCTTCCTGTTATGGAAACCTGCCTCTACTATTGTGGGATCTGGGATAAGAGTACAAAGGATGGTCTCATTACAAAATATATAAGAATTTAACAATTATAAAGTAAGCTTACAAACTGTTGGAGCATTTTCTATCCTCCTATGTTGACAACTGTACCCTTAAAACATGTGAGATGTGTTCAAATTTAGAATTCTCAGACTCTAGATTTTTGAACTAGTGATTCTGGAGTGAGTCTGGGAGGTCCTCTTGGTATGTGCACCTCTTTCCCCTGCCTCGAACGCCTCTAATTCTCAGAGGGAAGGGGTCTCATATAGATGCATGTTATAGAGCTTGCAGGTCCTAACCTTATCCAGGGCCACACCCCAATCCTGCCAATCAGCTAGCCTACCTCCTGGTGTACACCACCTTGAATTGTCCTCTGGAAGACAGGCACTGGAATGACCCAAGGTTATTTGGGCAGGGAATTTTAAAATCTTCCACTTTCAGAGCATGATTAGGATAAGAATGGGTACAGTCTTTTGGTGGGTATGCCCCCTTGGTCCCAAGGGGAGGGAAGCAGTTAGAGAAGCACCAGAGTGAGACCTGTACATTTAGGGTCCTTCTTACCTGGATCCAAGAGTGGTTGTGCTTTGACCTGTCTGCTTATTTTGTTAATGACATTTATCAAGCACCTTCATTTAATGCAAGAGGTATAGTCGGTACCATATATAGGAAAGGAGGAAGAGGGAAAGATGAAGACAACTTGTCTTGTTTTCTTCTAGGCTCACTTGGTTTCTCCATTGGCATACTTGGCCACTGTGTATATCTCTTGGATCAATCCCCCTGAAGGTGTCCGTGTCTAAACTTTATCATGAATGGAATAGAAAAAAGAGGGAGACAATTGCATTCCCTGTTGAGGACATTCATGGAGCTTAGTGTCAGGCTGGGGCTAGAACAAGTTGAGTGAGATTTAAATCGTGGCACATTGTACACATTACGTGTACATGGGAGTTAGGCTTTTATTTCAGATGTAATAATTCCTAATATGGAGAATCTTTTGCATCCATTTCAGATTATGCTTTAATAAATACAAATAAATTCATTTGTGTCAAAAATCTAATTGTATTTTACTTTTTCTTTGATGATGAGTAAAAGGAGTTCAGAAGCAGTTATAACAGTTGACTTCTGGGTCCAATAATAAATATGCAAATGCATGCTAAAATAGAAATCCAATTTGAAATAATTCAAGGGAAATTACAGAGAAAAGGTTTGCTTAAATGGGTACTTTCTACCTGTCTCTTTTTATTTGGATCTGTATGGAGAATGGAGAATCAAAAGCAAAGATTGTAACTCAAATTACACTGAACACGTACGGGCACTTTCCAGACACTTTGGGCTTTTGCTTGGCTCTTGGGACAGCTGTTAGGATTACGTTGTGCTTGTCTAAGAAGAAGGATACCTGGTGGTAAACTCCTCTAGGTAAGCCTGAAAGAGGGAAAGATAATGAAGCAAAAATACTAGTAACTACTCTAGGAAGAAGTATAGTTTAAGAATAAGGAAAGGCAGTTGGCAGTGAAAATCCTTGAAAAATATGCTGTGGGATTTTGAGAGAGAAAAAGCAAGAAAGGAAGCAGCCTTTCCAAAACCACATCTTAGTGTAAATTGGATAGGAGATCTCTGGGACTGTGTGACTTGATTGCTTGACAGGGGTATTGTATAGAGAGAAAACTTTCTGAGAATTTGTTATTGAATAATTTAGTTTACCCTGCTGATTGAAAAATATCTAAGGCAACACCAAATTGACTTTAAATTGTTTCCATATTAAGACCAATGAGAACAATTTTTAAGTTTACTGTAGTTTCCTTTAAATACATTTCAACTCTTTCCAATAAAAATGGCTCATTTGGCAATGAATAAAGTAATTTGACTAAAATGACTAACATTCAAATAATCAAGGTATTAAAAAAACAACTGTATGAGTTTCATAAAAAGCTTACTTGTACAGTCCAATCTTTGGAAATCATTAGCTAATGTTCTGATGATCAAATAATAAATACATAAGTGGATTAAAGAAACATAAATGCAACCTCATCTAAATTTAATTTAGATAAAACCCACATATATGTTGAGTATTGAATTTTAATGATGTAAATATTTTAGGGAGAAAGCAGAAGTTTGAGGTAAACATAGTAAATTAATGATAAGTTTCTAAGAACTTATTTGTAGGTATCTTTTATTCTTTTGGCTTTTAGTGGAGCATTGCATAAAGCATAAAATCATAAACTCTTGTTGTTTTTCTCTTTGTTTTCTTTATCCTTTTTTTTCAGAGGCCAGGAAACACTTTAAACTGTGTACTTCTACATGAACAAATCCTCTTCTCGTAGGAGCAAAGAAAAGGAGCATTTTAAAGTGTAGCCAGGGATGGTGGGACAAGCACAAATTTGTGAAGGAAAAACTGTCCAAGTTTCTTTTTGTTTTCTACCTAAAATTCAACTTTTCTCTCTCTTTTTAAAACGGTTTATTTTTAGTTATGCATACAAGAACTGGAGTGTAGGCCAGAGGTGTGAGAGTATGAGAGTATTCACCAGAGCCAGAGTGGGGAGCAAAACAGGCAGGTCGATTGAAATACACGGCTGAGAGGAGCAGCAGGGTGAGATAGGAGAGGTCTGCTGCTCCATGTGGGTCACCTCCCTGGCTGGAGATGAGCTCCAGTGCTGCAGTGGCTGCATATAGCTTGTTAGTGCTGACTTTAACCCCCGTACAACCAGGGAGGTCCCTCAACTTTTCTTTTTGTAATTTGATTTATTGTTACATAGCTGTTGCTCAGTGTAAAGATTATAATAGAGGATGCAATACTGTAAGAGAACAAATGCACAGAAGTAGAAGATAAATGTAAGAAGGAGAGGAATTTCCTACTGAGAATTTGGGTAACACATTGCAGTAGTCATTGTAGAGCATGAAATCTGGCCATTCTTTTCCAATTCAGTGAACTTGTGGATTTAGGGCTGAATCTACAGTAGGTCAATGAAATGAACATTTTAGTTAAAGCTTTTGGGGGACTCCAAGTAAATGTAAAGGACATTTTTAAAAAGGGCAGCTGAATTGTTTCATATTTATTTGATTTGCACTATAATGTCAATATTATAGTGACTAAACAACTTATTTGAGTACCTGCTGTTCTTGCTCTGGGAGTGAGAAAGTTATTTTCATAATAGTTTCTTGTGACAAAATCCACTTAGCAGTACAATTGACTTAAGAAGTTTGATATTTAATAAAATCAATAAAAAGCAGGTAATAATAATGCAGCACTTCTCAAATACACCTGTTGAAGGGGTAGAATAGTTAAGAAAAGTGAATACCACCTCCTGTACCCCAATACTAATTCCAGCATCATGCAATATGGTCTAAGAACAGATACCAAATAAACTTAACATATGTTTAGCTTCACATGTATCATTAAAAATTCACTCAACATTTACATTTTATCACATAATAAATCTGCAATTCATTTGATGCTAATGATAGGCTTTAATTTCACATGTGAGGGCTTCCCTGGTGGCGCAGTGGTTTAAGCAACGTACTATGAAGCAGACCGCAGCCACTGCAGCACGAGTTTGATCCCTGCTGCTGGCCAGGGAGGGGACCCACATGGCACAGCAGACCTCTCCTGCTGTGCCCGCTGCTCCCCTC
>JAGFMF010011702.1:3670250-3692848 GCA_019455555.1 Galemys pyrenaicus | reverse complement strand
TCTGCTCCCTGCTCTCTGTGGTGAATCCTCTCACCCCCACACCTCTGGCCTGTACCCCAGCTCTTGTATGCATAAATAAATAAATCTTTAAAAAAAAATAAACACTGGCCATTAAGCGCCACCTGTTAATTTCACATGTGATTATATTTTAGAAATGCACTGTGTTTACCCTGGGACTCCTCATATCTTCAAAATCATCTTCAAGTCCCCTGAGGATACTTATACCAGGATCGGAGAATCGTTGGCCTAAAGGATAGTTCCATCAAACTGTGATGATTTTGTGAAATGCCCTCTTAACCCCAGGGATTGTTCTATCCTGGGAAATAATTTTCTAGAAGTACTTGGTGATGTTGGAGACACAAGGAGCCATTTATCTCCAGGATCATCTTTTTCAACACTTGTCACTGCAGTTCTTCTGATTACATCATTTTTCTGCTCTAGTCTCAAAACTTTACAATTACTCAACTACAAGTTTATGACTGCTTCAGGGAGAGAGAACTCCAGAAATTGACCTTGCTTTACTGTCTTAATCATTTTTATCCCTTCAACAGCAATAACAAAAAAATTATTGAGTTTCTTCTATTTCTAGGGCATACTGCTAGGGAAACAAAGAAGTCTAGGCATGATTCCTGCTCTTAACCTACAGAATGTACTAGAGAAGATAGAGTATATTCATGGAAAGGTAAATAATTATTAAAGGCAACAAAATATGAACAATATATTATTGAATTTAGTTTAAAAATGCATATCAAGTGCCCACTCTTTGATCAGTCATTGGGTGAAGTTGTGGGTGAAGATCAAAAGAATAAAATATTCTTATACATAAACAGAATCTAGTGTGACATAATTCATATTGCACCTGATGTGCTGTCACATGCTCATAAGACTTTCAGTCAACAAAAGACATGTGGCATAAATGATGGTGGTTCCTTTTATATGGCCGAGGGGTGTAGTAGGCTGTTTCATGTAGGTTTGTGTAATTATGCTAAGATATTCAGCAACCACAGATGCTCCTAACAACACAATTCTCAGAATGTACACTGATTGTTAAAAGATGCATGATTGTTTGAGCAGCATAAGAGGGAAGGATTGCTCTTTGGAAGAGCTTGTAGAAGTGAGGTTTTCTTTGTTGTATTGCATGCATTCGCTCTATTTTTGGCTTCACTTTCTTTGTTTTCAAAAGTCACAGTTCATCACAGGAATCATTATTATTTATTTATTTTTACCAGTTTTGTGGGACTTTGTCTTTTCTTTGGATCAGTTCACTATTGTGCCTTCTAAGCTTTAGGACCACAATAAGACATGGGGATGTTGTCAGTGAAACTATGTGGACCTCAGCCTCTGATCGCCAATCCTGAATGCTGCCAGAAGCGCTTTTCTACAATATACACATGTTTCCTTTTCTACTCTCAATAGCAGCTAATACAGAAGATCTCTAGTCTCTTTAACCCAGCCCCAGCTCCTCTGTCGAGAGATCATTTTCTGTGCCATTAAGAAAATTTAGAAATCTTTAAGCATGCAACACCATCAACATCTAGTCTTCCTCTATGCTGGGTTTGCATCCACTGAGTCTTTAAACCAACCTTTCCTCTTTACCTGAGTCACTTTTCTCCCAGACACCTGTGCAGCTAACTTGCTCTTTCTTTTATGTCCCTGAGTTATTGCCACCTTCTTAATAAGGTCTACTCTATTTAAAATCCCATTGCACTCCCTCCACATATACGTTCCATTCTTCTCACCCTACTTTCTGTTCTATCTTTTCCCATGGCAAACACCACTTTCTAAAACATTTCATATCATTTGCTTATGGACTATGTCTGTTCTTTGCTGACATATAAGTGTTATAAGGATAGAGATCTTTGTTTTCCTTTTTTATCAGTGTAACCTAAGACTATAGAAAAGAATTAGCTTCCAGTAATTGCTCAATGAATATTTGTTGAAGCATTATTATATTCCTACACAATGAAAAACAGTCCCCTCTTCCTATTAAGGAATGTTTTCCCATCTTTCTTCCACTTTCAGATCTTCTACAGATCTAGCACTGCCAATTATCCAATCTCTTCATTTCTCTAATTCTTCTCTGACAGTACATAACAGTTTCTCATAAAAAATCATTTTTTCATTCTAAATCTTCCCTCTACCTAGCGAAAATCTAAACTTGAATGAAGAATCTTCATCTACCCTGTCCACTGCTTCATTTCCTGTTCATGTCTTGATTTCAATCTGACCTCACTGTCTGATAGTCAGAAGTAATTGTTGCCATGAAAAAGATCAATGGCTGCCTATTAGATCAGGTCCTTTTCAAGGGTCCTGTGTTACACAAAGTCCCCTCCATCATGTATTCTATTGCATGATCAAGAGCTTCATTATTGTCTTACCCACCAGATCTTACCCCATATTTTCAAATTTTTTTGGTCTTTTAGTCCACAAACATTTACTGAAATCTAACATGTACAGACACTCCTATACGTCTTGAGGATTTACTGGTAACTTGACACAAAGTTTAAGTTAAATACAGCTTAAAGCTTTATCGGAGAAGCAGGCATTAAAAAAAAAGCAAATAATCAATTGTAAAATTGAAACTGTCATCACAGTTTTGAAGATTTATATGGTGCTACAAGAGTACTTAAAGAAGATATTCCTGAGAAAGGAATGTGAGGTCTGAGAGGTAAGGCAGAGAAGTTGACTAGTCAAAGATGAATGCAGACCAGAGGGAACTGGGATGGTACATTCCTGAGATGGCACAGTTCTGAGGTGGAGGGATCACGGGGAGCTGGCGAACTTGAGGGAGAGCTGACATGGCCTAGTCTAAGGAAACAAATAAAAGATAGTGAGATGGTGAGATAATCAGAGACCAGAGGACATAGTTACTTTTAGAAGAAACTAAAGCTTTGGATATTTAATATTGTAAAATACATGGGTATCCTAGCCTGGAGGGTGTGTCTTCTTCATATCTCTACTTCTTGCTGCCCTCTTAGGGCAAGAAGTCACTAAGGGCCTCTCTGGTGGTGTCAGGGATTGAGTGCTGCACTGTGGGGCTTCCAGCCACTGCAGTGCAAGTTCAATCCCCCGCTGGGAGGGGACACATGGCACAGTAGACCTCTTCTGCCTCCACCACTGCTCCCTTCAGCAGTGTATTTCCGCTGATCTGCCTGTTGTGCTCCCTACTCTGTCTCTGGTGAATCCTCTCACCCCCACATCCCTGGCCTGTGCCCCAGCTCTTATATGCATACATAAATAAAATATTTTTTTAAAAAGTCCCTAAATGTTTATTAAGTAAAGATGAAAGTGGAGATTTGGACTCGGTTGTTAGATTGAACATGATTGACCAGGAACAAAGGGTGGAGGATATTTCTTTGCCAAGGATTCCCTGTTTAAAGAAGCATAGAGGTATGAAAAAAATATTTGCTTTAGATAAAGCAAATCTTGGAAGGTTGAGTGGGGAAAGAAAGAGGTTAGAGATGATAGGGCACACAAGGGTTGGAGAGATGGGGGAGATGCTGAAAGAATTATTTTTTATGGGTACCAAATTACTTGAAGGAATGGTACACACGAAAGATTTAATATTTGTTTTGGGACAACATATGGAAAAGGTAACAGTAACTCCAAAGTGCATGCACAACCTTGATGACCAGAAAAATCACTCCCCCCACCCCCACCTCCCCACCTGTGACTGTGGGAACAAGCCTAAGGCTTGATTTAGCTCTCCTCACTTTCTGCCAGCGGTCCCAATACTCTGCACTTTGGTTACATGGTCACCCAATTGTCTGATGGCCTTCACCTGCTTTTTCAGGTAATGAGTCTCCAGGAAGTCACACAAATGGAGATCGGTTTTGTCTATAGCCAGTTGTGCAGCTCCAGTAGTGACTGATTCACCCTTTTTTCCAAGAAGAGATGTTAAAAGAGTTCAAAGCAAGGTGAGAACACAGTGGGTCAGAGCAGTCAGGAAAATTGACACAGAGCTGTAGCATTTAGAAGGTCAGATGAGGATCTATATTTTGTTTGAAAGGACAGATCTTAGACAAGCAGAGAGATATGGGAAAGCATTCTTGACATGGGAAATGAAATGAATTATAGCTCGGAGGCCAGAATATACTGGAATTCTCTCTTTTCTAGTAAAGGCTGTGTCCCTCTTTAACCTCTGGATATGTTTCATCATCATTTTTTTTTCCTTGTCCATTTCCTATAATGAATTGTGTGGGGGAAAAAAAATCTTTACCAAAAATTTGCCTAGATCTTAAAATAACAATCTTAAGGAGAGTATTTGAGTTTACTTAGGTGTTGTGTTTGGTTGAAAGCAACTTAGAAAAAATGGTGCAATAGCCACTTTTGTTCATAAATATAGACTAGCTAATATATTTTTGCTTGCATGATATTTTGTTTATTAAGCTCACTATTGGCTTCTTTGTTGCCAGCTGAAGTACAGTAATAAGATTTTGTTCCAAATTTTACACTTTGCCAAAGGTCTGTTTCTCAGCTGCATTTTGGGAACAGCTGTCAGCCCCAAGCAATCTGATTGCTTTTCATGAATGATAAATCACTTCCCTGTACACTGATTTGTTTAGGTACAATAGGAAGAGACATCTTTACACCTAGTATGTTAGAGGAAAAATTGGCAGGATAAGGTTGGTGGAGAGAAATGTGAAGGTTCTAGTGGTTGTTTCTTTTACTACTTAATGTTCAATTAATGTTAATTTCATTTTGAGTGGATCCTGGAAAGAAACCCTCTTTACTAGTGGTCCTGAAGGCTGCAGGAAAAAGCAGTGATCCTTACTCTATCAGGAGCCATTATCAACTTAGTCCTGGATCATCTGTTTGGAAATAAAATGAAAAGATTCTCTAGAACCACATTCTTTTGTTTAAAAAGTTGCCCATACAAGTTGTAAGGGTTAAAGGGGTGATGAAAGTTACAGAGAGAAAGCTCAAGTTTCATTAAAGTATCCAATTAATGAGACTCAGCCATCCATGAAAATATTTATCATATTCCCAACCTGGCTAAGAACATTACCTGCTCCAGTTTCCCTTGTGCAGAATCACAGAAATCTACATTTGCTGCTTCCCATTGTACAAGCCCAGGGGCAAGACTGAATGGGATTGGGGCTTCTCATCTTTCATGTGACAGGTTTGCCGCTTGACTATTAGTTATGGAAAGATTATATGGTGAGAGGTGAGAGAATTCAAATCTTTCTTTTTGCCTTGAGTTTTCTCCATGATGTTGTTGTACCTGTGTCTGCCTCTCGTGGGCTGCTGTCAACCTTTCTGTGTGAGAGATCCTGGCAATTTATCTGCCTACATTTTCTTGACTATAAAAGTTAATCTGTAAGTTACAGATTTTCACTAAAGCAGGGAGTGGCCCACAATGGCATAACAGTTTGTTTTTGGCCCCCAATTTGTGAAAGCACCTCCTTTCACTGTACACAGGCATGGCCTTGAATGCATCCCTTGCCCTTGTTTTGTGTACCCCCTCTCTCTGTGCCCCCAGTTTCTGTAGGGCCTGGTTATGGGTGGTGGATGCAGTCATGCTGACTCAGACAATCAGACAAAGCTGAAAACCTCTTGCCATCATTCCTCAGCTGGATGTCAGCAGGCCAGGCACTTACTACAGGGATGCTCTTTTATTTTAATAAGTAATTTATTTAATGAGCCGACAATGGCAAAATGTCAAATACAGAGACTTCAAGGATGAACAACACAATTACAAGGAGCAGGAAGTCTGTTGGGCTTGCCATATTCAGCATGCTCAGAAATGATGTTTCTTGAGCCTATTTGAAAATCCCTTGGCATGTGATTTGAAAAAAAGGATCTCTGTCATCAGTCTTGAGAGAAGTAATGTCACTCACATTAAGTTTTGGAGTTAGTAATATGAAAATGGAGGTGCTCAGTGTAGACTGTAGAGTGATGTGTTGGGTGGTTGTATTTTGTGAGATGAGAGAGGTAGGAGCCATGTACCTGGTCTAATGGAACAGGTTTCCACCTGCACCTGACCCATTGATATCTGACACTTTTAACTGGTATGGGGGAGGGAGAAGAAAGGGCCTTTTCCGATGAATTTTTATCCTCACTTACCTTAGTTCGGAGAGTTCTCTCTTGTAAATGGAAGAGCCTGAGAAAGAGATTAAGCTCCTTTTTAGATTCTGAAATATGATTTCCCTTAAAGAAATATTCCCCACAGAGTATAAGGTGTGTCTATTAATTCTGCAATACTGGCTCTGGAGTTAGTAATATGAAACTGGAGGTGCTTGGTGTAGACTGTGTAGAGTGACGTGGTGGGTGGTTATGTTTTGTAGGATTTGGACATGAGTTCAAATCCTATAAAAGCCAGTTAACCTAAAGGTCTATAGTAATTCTACTGATGCAATCTTATTTTAACTATAGTTTATTGAGTACTTACAGTGAGCTAGGCGTTGTTTTTAGGTACATAAAGCGATGAACAAAACATCCTTGCTAACTTTCTATTAGTTTATGGACAAAGATAGCAACAGGTAGGCCTAAGACACATTTTGAGATGAATAGTCCTCATAGAGCCAACTGGAAAAAAGTTGCATTGTGACCTGCGCTGTGCCTGATGTGTTTGTCTGGCGTATTGTTCAACCATTCCAATTAGTTTCTTCTTCCTATGTAAAATTTAATTAAAACTTATATTGCTTAATTCTTTCCTTCTGACTCAGGAGGGCTCTGCAATATGCCCATAATCCTTTCTAGGCCCAAATGTAGGGATGAAAACCTGTTTCTACTTGGAGTCTGGGGTGTTGCGCTTGAACTTGTTCTGTGTTGTTCCTCTCCTGGCAGCAGTGCATAGCTGTGAGATACTGATCTGCACATGGTGCTGGCTGGCTTTGTCTCGAACAGTATAATGTGCATGGCTGGCGAGTGCTGTGTGGGAGCTGCCATTGGTGGGTGTACAGTCCTCTATTTCCCATTCTGCTTAGGATTCTAAGGCTCAGTGGCCAACATCTGTCATCTCTCGCTTTGGAATTTTTTAATTACTTTTTTTAATGATTATGGCAGTAGTGATATTTATTATTAAAAATTTAGGAAATATAAAAGGATAATAAAGAAAATAAAAATAACCTGTAATCCCATGACTCTGAGTTAATTATTATCAGCCTCCTCTTTGCACATATTTTATAATATAAGCAGGTTTGTGTTCTATTTATTTTGTATCCTCTGCAGTACAATAGTAGAGTATCTATGATATTATTAAAATTTTTTGAAGATCTAATTTTAATAGCTGTATAATATTCAATTATAAAGCTTTATCACAATCTATTTAACAAATACCCATGGTTGCACAGTTTTTAACTTAATTACTCTTGAAAAATGCTGTGGGTAATAACCTTGCTACATATTTCAAAAACCTAAATAAGTCCTTATATTTCAAGAAATAAGTTTATTGGATTAAATGACATGAATGTTCTAAAACGCCTGCCACATACCACTTAATTATTGTCTAAAATGGTTTGGATACTATTCTTGCTAGAATCATGTATTCATATTTTAGAAAAATCTATGTTAACTTTTTAGGCAAAAGTATGATCTTGTTATTGTTTTATTTTCCAGTTATTAGACTCCTAGTTGAGATGGAAGATGTCTTTCACATGTTTATTGGCCATTTATTTTTTTATTCTGTACATTGTCTCTGCTTCTTTGTCTATTTTTCTTTTGGTGTGTGGTGCACTGAACAATGGCATCTCATTAGTGTCTATAACCCAACCTCCAGAATGTGCTCATGGTCACTGTACATGGCAAAAGGATTTTGCAGATGTGATGGAACTAAGGATCTTGAAATGGAGATTATTTTTTAAAATTTTTAGTTATTTTTTCTTACAATGTCTGCTCTCTTTTCTAGGTGTAGTCCCCATAGAATTTTCACCACCAATTCACCCGTGCACCATCACCATATCCCTTGGGCTCTTCCTGTCCCTGCCTTGATCCCAATCCCTCCCTCTTCCCTGCAGAATGTCTCTCTTTTGTAGTTGTCTGTTTATTTTTGTTTTGTTGTGTTTTATTTTTTTGCTGTGGTTGATGTTATTATTATTTTTTAATAATATAAATATTTTTATATTATTAATATTAATAATATAAATATTTTATATTTTTTAATAATATAAAAATATGTCATAACTTTTCCGACGACCCAAAATTTTGCTTACTGGACATTCTTTGTGATATAGTATGGAATTTATTTTCCTCCTATAAGTGAGATCATCAGGTATTTTTCTTTTTCCTTCTGACTTATTTCACTGAGCATAATCCCTTCAAGTTCCTGAGATGGAGATTATTTTGGATCTCTTAGGTGGGGACATTATTGGAGGAAGACAGGAATTTGGAGTCACAGCAAATGTTTTTATGGAAGCAGAGGTGAAAGAAGAGAGATGCTTGGAGATATGCACTAAGAGCTCTGAAAGTAGATGAAGGGGTCCTAAGGCAGGCAGTGCAGGTGACTCCTGGGACTTAGAAAAGGCAGGGAAAGAGGTTCTCTTAGCATCTCTAGAAATTATAGAACCAGTCCTATGACTGTCTAGATTTTAGCCATGTGAGATTGATTTTGGGCTTCTAACCTTCAGGAATGTAAGAAAAATACTTGAATTCCTCTAAGTCCCTTGGTTTGTAGTAAACTGCTACAGCAGCAGGGAATAAATATGAACTATGTTCTTATTTTTCTTACTGGTATGTAAATACTCCTTTAGACAGTAGTTATTGGCTTGTATATTTTACAAATATTTTTCTCCATTTGCTTTTCAATATTTTTATAGTGTTCTCTTCTACAGTTTTGTTCTTAACTTTTAAACTATTATTGATGTTACATTAGATAAGCTTTATTTTAGTGGTATACAAAAATTTTAAATTATCCGGTCAAATCTATGTATCTTCCTTGATGAAATATCCTAGGGTCTTTAAATCAGTTTTATATTCGCCAATGTTACTTCTAGCATTTTTATGATATGCAATTTTTCATTTATCATTCTTCATTAAGTTTTTATATATTTTTATTCTGTTTCAGGGTTATCTAGTCTGTACCATTAATCTGTCACCATCTAAATTATTGTAGCTTCATAAAAGTTTTTATATATGTTAAACCAAGTCCCCATTCATTACTTTTTTCATTAACATTTTTTAAAGCAGTCTTAATATTTTATTTTTCCAGATGAATCTTAGAATCATTTAGACAAATTAAAAATTTCATGGGTATTTGAATTTGAAATTTTCAATAAATCTGTAAATTAATTTGGAAAGAATGAAATCTTTTTAATATCAGCTTTTATAAGTGAAAAACATTGTTTTCCATTTGTAAAAAGTATAAAAGTATATCTATAAAGTTTACAGATTTATTAATGTAATCTCATATATCATTCAATAAGACTAGTTTTAAGTATTTTGTGTATATTGTCACTATAAGAATTAGAATGTTTTTCTATGGTATTTAGGAACTATTTTTTGCTGAAATAATTTGTGTATGTATCTTCCACTTCATAGAACCTAACTAGTATGAGTTTTTCAACGGATTCTGATTTTAAGGTATATAATTATATCACACGCACATGCTACTAATATTATCTTGTACTTCCTAAATGTTTACCTTGAAAAACAGAAAAAATATGTCATAACTTTTCCGACGACCCAAAATTTTGCTTACTGGACATTCTTTGTGATATAGTATGGGATTTATTTGGCTAGATTGATTGTTTATTAGGATTATTGAATTTCTACAAATGAGACAAACCTTTAGTTTCAACATTTGCCTTTCTCTGTCAATTTTGGTATTGGTGTGGCATTTAGTTTACTTAAATATTTTTGGTGTTTTATGTTTTTTTTTTTTATCTATTTGCCCAGGTATATTTTGCATGGGGATTTGAAAGAACTCACCCATAAAACTATTTACTTTGGATCATTTTGGAGGTCATTGTTAAAAGTTACTCAATTTCCTTTATGAGTTCTTTTAATCAGGTTTCTTCTACTAAAGTCATTTTCAGTAGTTTATATTTTTTTCCACAAAATTGTCCATTCATCGAGAACTCAATGAATTAAGCTTCCAAAGAATTGTTTGGGTGGCTATATTTCAGTTCTCCCAAGATGGTACATAACCACTACTACTCTAGACACATAGGAGAGAAGTTAACTCATTACTGCAATGGATGCTTTAGGGATTAATTCTCTCTTGCAACTGTTTCCTTATCTGTTTTCATATTCTTTATCCCTATCTTATATTCATTTAATACATAGTTTTAAATCTTTTTGGACTTTTTATATTTTTTCCCCAATTATTGGGAAACTAGCTCCTGGGTTTAATATGCAATTTTAATATGACTCTGATGATTAACTTGGTTATCTTTGCTTTATTTTTATTATTTTCTTACTTTGGATTTTATTAGGTTTCTTTTGCTGAACATTTAGTGGTTTAACTAGAGTAGCTGAAAGAACAAAAGGAATGATAGGAATCCCTGAATAGAGTTGAATAGTTAAGGTAAAGCATGAGAGGCTGGTATAGATAGGGTTAGGGAGGACCACAAATACGAAAAAAGAGATTTTGTCTTGAAGAACAATCATTGAGTATTAGTGTTTGTAGAACGAGGGGAAAATGACTTTTTAAAAATTATTAACATTTTAATTTTCTTATGTCATTGTTCATTTTTGTACAGTATTTGATTTCTCCTTTCAGATGTAGTCCCTGTAAATCTCTCACCACCACATTACCACATGTGAACTGTCACCATGGTCAAGGGAAAAATTACTTACTCTTGGACAATTTTACTCTAGAGGCTGATCAGTCTACGCTCTTGTAAGGACAGTTTGTGCTGACTAACCCATTCATTAGTGGTTATAAGATGTGTGAAGGGTCTGCCTTAGTGCTATGTAGGGAGCACTATCCTAGGAGCAACTCAGAATGTGCAAGAAGAGCTGTGACATTTTTGAGCTTTTTGTTGCAAAAGCCAACCTTAAGATTTCTAGTAGCCACTCAAAAAGGGAAGATCAAAGTCAGATCTGGAAGAAGCAGCAAAGTTCTTCTCAAAAAGCAGAATGTAAGTTGGATTTGAAAGAAGATAAAAAATAAAAGAGTGGGCAGTAGAACTGACTGGTTTGGAGATGCTTGTGGGAGAGGCATAAGGAGATGGAAAGTGTAGCTTGAAGGTGAGTAAGAGAATTGGGTGATAATATCAAGTTTACTGAGAACTTTTACAAGTCAGTAGCATTGGTGTTTTAGTGCAGTAGGTAGTAGGGGAACTTTGAATGTTCTTGAGTAGGCGACAAACCAGTGAAAGTCTCTCTCTCTCACTCTCTCTTTTTTCATGATTAGGCTGGCAATATTATTCCAGATTAGAAGGGAGAGATTTGACTAGCCATCAGGGAGGCTTATATAGTAGTTGATGTAAATAGTATAAGAGTGGACTTAATGACTGATGGAATACAAATGAAAGGGTGATTCTGAAAGATAATAGATGGAAAATCAAAGAAAGACAAAGAAGACATCTCTTAGTTTCAATTCTTAAATATCTGAAATTGCATTGTGAAATGATGCTCTTTGAAAAGAAATAAGATATATTAAAATTTGGACTTCTTGGGACCTCCCTAGTGGCACAAGGGGTTGAATACCAAACTGTGGAGCTCCTGCAGCCACTGCAGTGAGCGAGTTCCATCCCCAGCCATGAGGAGACCCACATGGTGCAGACCTCTTCTATGTCCACCACTGCTTCCCTCAGCAGTGTATTTCGGTCTGTCTGCCTGTTTTGCTCCCTACTCTGTCTCTGGTGAATCCTCTCATCCCCCGTGCCTCTAGCCTGTACCCTAGCTCTTGTATGCATAAATAAATAAGTCTTTAAAAAATAAATAAAATTTAGACTTCTTCAATTTGAAGTTATGACTAGATAGTCACTTCGAGGTTTCTTCTAGGTTGATGGAAATGTGAAACTTGCGGTGGAGGAGTAGGGGAAGTGGAGGGAGTTAATCAGAACCATAGTCTTGGATGAGTCCATCACGAGGGAAAAGCAGAATACAGAGTTCTGTGGAGCTAAAACACAGCATTGGAGAGTAAATCAAAGCTACATAAGCTACAGTAGGTGGGAGGTGTTATGGGAGTTTTGAATCCAGTAGGTATAAAATAATATATTTTGATATATCTGGGATGCAAAAGGAGAAACATGTATCCTAGAATAAAGGGAAATAGGACCAACTGAAATTATTGGGGTAATAATAATGGTACTAAAAATTTTATGTAAAATAAACATCAGGTTGTGCTTAAACTTATGCAGGGAACAGCATAAAGGAATTATGCAGATGTTTAAGTACAGGAGCAAACTTTGTTTTTTTCTCTAAAATATATTGGCTATACTGACTCAAATACGTGAATAAAATTGAACAAAATAGAGTCACCCTGGTAGAAGTTGAGGTAACTGTAATGAGATGCAGTCTAATCTCAGAATGATGTATTCAAATCAATGAGAAAAAAATGAAATCTATTCCAGTAGTTAGCATATGATATTCCAGAGCAAAGAAATTGATGACAAATATGAACTAATAAGTTCATGCTAAGAAATTGTAGGGTGGTTAAAATCCAGGGTTAATCTGTTCTAAAAAATAACTAGATGGTTTTATCAATATTATAGACTGTTTGGCCCTTCAATAAATGGAATCTGTGTGTCTTTGAAGTTTATAAATCAAAGTGACTTTGATATGTGCTTCTTTAGAATAATTGAAAAAATACTGGCTTTTCTCATTTTTCTTTTCTGTTGAGTTGTTACTTAGAATTTTCATATTCTTTCAGAGTAATAAAATTTAATCTAAATCTAAAAAAAAGTTAGCTATTTATATTTTATTATTAAGTTTTTAAGTTGAAGAAAATATTCTTGGTGATTTACATATAGCTGAAAACTTTACTGGAGATGAGTCAGTTCCATAGACTATTTAACTCTTACTTTTTTAAAGAAAGGAGTGGTTAAAAGACCTGACAGAAGCAGCAGAAAACCATTTTTGTTTTTGATCAGAGAAAAGAAGATAAAATGCATGTCAAGGTGTATTTTGGAAGACCTTGCCCTTGCTTATGCTGAGGAGGAGAGCGGGAAAATGAGGAGCTAGAGGATTGAAGTCAGAAACAAAAAGAGGGTGCAGGGAAATGGAGTCACCAGTGAGGGCAGAGCAAAGATCAGAGTGTGTGGGGAGGCTTAATAAAAATGGAGAAGGGCTGGCAAGGAAGAAAGGACCGGGAAAGAGGGAGAAGTCTGCAGGAGCCCTTGAACTGGCCCAGTAGTGTTCTTTTGTGCAAAACTGCCTCTGAAGGGCCAAGACCTTGTCTTTGCATCTACCCACTACCCTGAAATGAAAGACCCGCCATACCGAAGCCAGTATCTCTCTCTTGTTGCCAAAGAAACAGTATTTCTTCCAGTAGAAATGTAAATTCTTTTAAATACAACATGTTTTTTCTATGAAAATCTTTTTTAGTAGGCTTAATTTTACTTTCCATTATGGCCAATGGAAGATGAATGATTTTACTGAGCTCTGTACATACTCAGACAAGTTCTTCCTAAACTGCTGGGAAGTTGGTCAGAGTAAGACTATGGAGAGGCCTGGGGCGTATATTCCATTCCTCTGGTTTTAGAATGTTCTCAAGTGATTCAGGTTCTGAGGTTCCCTGTTGAGTGCAGTTCTAATGAGGTCATGAATCAGGACAGAAAGATATTTTCTATCATTTATGGAAATCTGCAAAGGATTTTGTCTCATGGGTTAAGCAAATGCACTATCCTGTTTGTGAAAAGAGTTTAATATTGCTTTATATGAGTGAGTGAGATTTTTTTTAAAAAAAGATTTATTTATTTATCCATACAAGAGCTGGGGTACAGGCCAGAGATGTGGGGTGGGGGGTGCGAGGACTCACCAGAGACAGAGTGGGGAACAGAACAGGTGGATAGGCTGAAACACACTGCTGAGGGGAGTAACGGGTGGGACAGGAAAGGTCTGCTGCGCCATGTGGGTCACCTTCCTGGCCAGGGATCAAACTCATGCTATAGTGGCTGCAGATAGCTTCATAGTGCTGTGACTTAGCCCCTTATGCCACCAGGGATGCCCAGAGTGAGATATTTTTAAAAAATTAAAGAACAGACTACAAAGGAAGGACATTGGAATCTAGGGTTGAGGATTCTGGACCTGAAGTGACTGGCTTCACAACTCAGAACTACCATCTACCAACTGGGTGACCTAAGACTTGAAAACTTTCTGCACCTCATTTCTTTATCTGTTAAATGTAGATGATGGTACTATGATAATATCTATTTTTTTAAATAATAAATGTTGATAATCCTACAGTAATAATAGCAATATAGACATAAGGCTGCTATACTGCTTGACTGAGTTGAGTTGGTGTATATATAAAGGACTTAGGTCTGTGCTTGATATATTCAAAGCACTTTGTGATTTAGTTGTTGCTACTGCTAAATAATGAATCAAGTACCTGAGAGTAATCCTATGTTTTATGTTATCTATAACATGTAACATGTAGGTTACAGTTTGAGGTCAAAGTTATATAAATAATCCTCTATCCCCATTATTTCTCTTAATTTTGTAGAAACTGAATCATATTTTTACCACTTGAGAATGACAATAATGTTGTCCACTTACTGTCTGGATATTGTGTTCCAAATATTTTTTTCTAGTGCCAAGATAAAATGAAGATCTTTGACTAACTACTTCAATATACCTCAGCTGATCTAGTTCAGTGACTTGCTGTGGTTCCTCCACTGAGGCAGCTCTGCAAGCTTTTGTTTTAATGACATTTCAATGAGTCACTTGCTAATTTTTCTAGCTCCAAAAAAATAACTTTTTTATTGGACCTGGAACACCAACTCGTTGGCTTGCAAAGCATGCAAAATTAAAAATAAGGGGAGTAAAGTCAAGGGTAGGAAGATATGAAGGGAATTATTCATATTATCAGTCTTCCTAGAAACAGTTGAGGAATGTCCATTTACTTGAAAAGGGTTCTGAAGTTTGGGTTATTTTTTTTAATTTCTTATAGGATTATATTTGTAGGAGTAGAAATTCATAGCTGCATTATTCAATTTTTTAAAGATTTTATTTATTTTTGTGTACAAGAACTAGGGTATAGGCCAGAGGTAGGGGGGGTGATAGGATTTACTAGAGACAGAGTAGGGAGCAAAACAGGCAGATTTACTGATATACACTGCAAAGGGGAGCAGTGGGCAAGACAGGAGAGGTTTGTTGTGCCATATGTGGGTCACCTGCCTGGCTGGGTGTCAAACTCAAGCCATAGTGGTGATAGTGCTGAGACTTAACCCGTGGCCCACCAGGGAGGCCCTTGTTTATAAAACTTGTGTTGAGTGGATACTCAATGTAAGATGAACCACTGTCCTAGATGCTTCAGGTACAAAGATGAATGAGACACATTTCTAGTCATTAAGGAAATAATGATAAGGAATAGGATGATAGTGGTTGATGAAAAAAAATAAGATATAATTTCCTAAATGGCATATCAAAAAGACAGGAGGAGTTCCAGAATGATATGAAGGAGGGAGACGGCAAAGTTAATTTGAGAGTTTAGCAAAATTTTCATGAATTAAAAGATTTTCAAGTTGACTATTGAATGGCAGCTAGAATGTAGATGTTGGCAAAGGGAAGTTTTAACTTAAAAAATAGTATAAATGTGAAGAGATGGGACAGGGTAAAGAGAATTATCTAGTTTGGTGAACCCAGTGTCAACGCAATGAGCACATATTATGTGCCTTGGGGCTACTCTAGGCCTTGGAGTTATAAAGTTGAACAAACCCACTGGGCACTCAAGCTCAATGGAGCATGCATATTAGTGGGTGAAGACAGCTATGTAAGCAAATAAGATAATATAACAGTGAGCTATGTTGTAAAATAAAAATAAAACAATGAAATGACAAGTGACAGGATGGGCAGAAGTTACTTTAGAATGGCTAAGACAGTGAAGATTTCTCTGAAGAGGTGAAATTTGATGTGAAACCAAAAAAATAAAATAATCCAGTTTTTTGAAGACCAGGAAGAGGGAAATGTAAAGGCAGTAATAAGACAGGCTTGTCTGATGATCAGAAAGACCAGTGTGGCTTGAGAGTCGTGATCTGTGCTGAGAATGACACCAGCTGAGGTTAGAGAGACAAACAGAATCAAGATCACATGGGGTTTAAAGATCACAGCAGTTTTCTTGGGGTTTATTCCAAATGCAGCGTCATACTATTGGGGAGATTTGTGCAGAAGTCTGATGTGTGAATGGCATTTTAAAAAGAACACTAGCTCAACTGTGTGGAGAATGGACTGAGGAATAGGGAGGGATACAACTGAAATTAGGGAAAGCTCTTGGAGCTTCTTGCAGCAAACAGGCAACAGATGCTGCTTCCTTAAACTAGGATGGTAGCGGTGGAGATAAGAGCTAATTCTGGAAAGACAGGAAGTCATAAAATGAAGGCTTTGTACCCTCCTAGCTTGAAAATATGAAGAATTTATTCTGGAGGCAAAAAGAAGAGTAAAAGTATTTACAGATTTAAATTTTTTTTTCCAGTGGCTTCACTTCATTTTTTTCCTGTGAGATATAATTTTTTTCAACATATAGTGATTGACTCATACATTATATAACTACTTCTGTGATATTCTAGTAATTTGACAAATAAATGTGTCTTTAAAAGTTGTCTACTTCATAATTGTCATTGAATGAAATTTCTTCTCAGGAAGGTCTTTAGGAAGCACAGTAGAGACACAGCTGTTTTTAAAAAGCATAATGAGTACATAATAAAATATAAGAGGTTGTTAATAGTAATAAGATAAAGTTTTGTTTGTCTCGTAAGTGATCTCACAGAGGAGTCTGGGAGTCTTAAAACTGGGTGCTCTATTCAGATGTTTGTAAGACTGGGCAGGAAATACAGTTGACATGAGACGGAAGTTGTGAGGTGGGGGTGGGGATGGGAGAGAATCAAAAGACTTATCTCCATCTAAAAATGAGCAACCATTCCTCAACTGTCTTGTGCCAATGTGGATAGTCTAGGAGGGTTTTTTGTTTTATTTTGTGTTTGTGTAGAAGAACTGGGGTATAGGCTAGTGGTGCAGAGGGTGAGAGGATTCACCAGAGACAGAGTGAGTTGCAGATCAGGCAGATGTATTGAAATACTCTGCTGAGGGGAGCAGCGGGTAGACAGGAGAGGTCTGCTGTGCCCTGTGGGTCAGATATCAAACTCAGACCACAGCAGTGATAGTGCTGAGACAACCCCTAAGCCACCAGTGAGGCCCATGGAAATTCTAGTTTTTAAAGGATGAACTTGGAAACTTCCTAATTTGCGAAAGATGACAATGAACTAAAAGAAGGGAATTCACTACACGGGCCAGAGAACTCAGGCTTGTTTCAGTTTGGGGACACCACTTTACAGCTTCAAGAAGGAAGTTTTTTCCAACAACCTCTATAAAGGGTCTGCTTCAGATTATCTTTAGCGGAGCCAGAGACATAGATCAATGCTTTGAAACTTGGGACCCAATGGGGAGGGAATAAAGGCAGAAGAGCATGTGAGAATTGTGTAAAGACAGAAAGGGAGACGAAAGAAGGATGTTCAGTGACGTGCATGGTATTTCTGTGGGTCAGTGGATGAAAAAGCTAAGTAATATGTTGCCTCTCCTCATGGGGATGCCACATGTTTGTGATGATCTGACACTACAGCTGTTCTCTTTCTGGTGACCGACCATATTTGTCTGTCTTTCCAGACATTTTAGGATCATATAATGGTGAAGTGATATAGGTCTTTAGAATATGTGACTTTATTTTGAGGAATTATAGGTACAAGCATATTTTCAACTCTTCTTCATTAGTTTCCTAATTAAAATTTCTTCTCCAAGCTGGATTTTCCACTGGTGTTTTGCTCGAGCTGCTGGATCATTGCTGTTCTTCTTATCAGATGAACAGACAGCTCCAATTAAGGACATTATTTAGAAATGAATCAGTCAGGTACTCTTCAGGCCTCTTTCTATTATTATAATATTTAACAACCATGAATTAACTGTTTTTCATATATTTATCTTATCTTCCCAAAGACTGAATAAATGAAAAACTTAGCCTGAGTTCCCCAGGATTTCTTGTATCCACCAGAGAATTTATCATGGTGACTTCATACCATGTTGGTACCTACCCCCCTCCCCACCATGCTTCCTTTCTATAAGACAACAAAATACTGAGTTAAAGAGCAGAAAATCAAAGTTAGTCAACCATATTGTATATGTGAGATTAAAAAAAAAAAACAAACCTCTGATTGATTTTTCTCTCCACTGGACTGAGAATTGATTAAAAAAACCTTAATTGATGGCTATTTGTCATGCACAGACATAGCGTTTGTATTATGAAGCCCAAAATACTTCTCTCCAAAGAAGTTGGTAACAGTTCATAAACCTGGAATTTACCCAAGCCATTTAATTAGCAATTATTCAATGAGAGCTTTTTCTTCTTTTTTTTGCCAACCAGCCCTTGGAATTGTGACTGCTTTGTGGTTCAGCATCTACCATGTCTCTGTCATCGTCATTTGGATGAGAATCATCAGAGAAAGTCATAGCTAAGGAAATTGGCAATTTCTGGAGAACTTGGGGAAAAGGGACATAGCCTTTCTTTCCCTACAATATGTTGTTGGTTAAAATAAAACTGCTTTACAACTTGGTTAGAGATTCTGTAAAAAACTTTAATGGGAATTGAATTCAAATCTTAATAAGACATAGAAAACAATGACATAGCATTTCCACTTAATACATCAAGTATACCACTGTGTTAAGATTCTATTCTAAAGCATTCTTATTCTGAAGTATTTTAAAGCAGATTATCAAATGTTTCTTGGGGATTATTTATATGTGAGACTCTGGGAAGCTAAGGAGATATACAGGGAAGAAAAAGATATAATTCCTGTCTTTAAGTCTTCCAAATTTAGTGAGAAGTCTGCCTAGCTAAGCAGCAATAAAATGTATATATATATTGAGTGAAACTAAGTAAACAATGAAGAAAAAGGGGGTTAGTCTAGCTGGGTAATTCTGAGAGAGCCATATAGAGTAGGTAGGATTGATAACAGCGAACCCACAGAAAGGGTGTGGACAGCAAAGGTTACCAGATGAAAAGAACCAGGTGAACAAAAGTGTAGAGGTGGCAAAGTTGTCTGCCTTTAAGGTGTGTTGGTGACAAACCAGTCATCTGTGTGTAGGATAGAACTAGTCTCTCCATTAGGATTTGTTTATGTGCTCCCATCCCAGGTAGATGAGAATGTTCTTGGAGAGAAACATATTTTATTATTTTCTTCCTCTTAATTCCACTAAATGCTTCATGTTATTTTTCTTAGTTTTGGTAACCTCAGTATTTACATAAATGCCTGGAAAATGAGGCCTTTTATAGATGTTGAATCTGACAAGTTGGGGACTTGACATTTAGTCACTTTAGAGCCGACTGAGGAAGTTTTGTTTGGTTCTGTGTGGAATCAGGAGCCTTTAAAAGTGATTGAGAAAGGAAATGATAAAATCAGAGCTATGCTTTCTGAAGATAACACAGGCAACTATAAGGAGGAGAACAAATTAGAGAGATTAAAAACCCAAGGCAAGGAGACCTGTCAACAGTTATCACAGAAAACTAGGTGAGGGGGACAGAGCCTGGACCAAGGGCTAGTGCTGTGAGAGCAGAGAAATAAGCTCAATGAGGTTTGGCAACTTTTTAATGTAGAGAATTCAGAAAATGAAAGTCAATGAGTCTGCCACTTCTACATGATTAAATAGGTTGCCCAGATTTCTAATTTATTACTTGGTGAAGCCCAGCATGAAATGTGAACCTTTGGAGACAAAAGCTGGACAGGGTCAATAGCTTGATATTATTACCAAATTATTATAGCTGCTGAAAAGTTTTGAGGGGCCTTGAATGTAGTAGTCATTCATGTGAAAAGTGAAGGGCCCCAAAGAATGGACTAGGGGTCAGTCAACACAGTGACTCCTGTCACTTAGTGAGAGAAAGGATAAAAGTGCCACTGTGCCTCAGAGATTTTGCTTAATAATTTGGGGGCACCTTCAATAGGACAAACTCAAGCAGCTAGATTCAACAGTTTCATTAAAACATTCACCTACTGAAGCTTGTGATGATGAGAAGGAATATGCTGTCTGCTTTTGGTGATCCCTATTTTTTCTTGACTTGAAAGGTTTTGTATGAAATCAATAAAATACATTTCACAATAAATTGTTTTCCTCTGGTGAGGGAATAGTTTGGCTGCTGTGTACAGCATTGTGCTTATATGAACTGAAAGAGAACACTCAGAGCAAATGTATACCGTAGCTTGTTAAATTGGGGATGGCTTACAAAACAATAAACATAAAGAAACCTGTGGCTTTACCAAAGATTTCATGATCGCTCATGAAATAATAAAATTTCAAGAAGTAGCTTCTGACAGCCTTTGAAACTTACACAGAATTATTCAGTACCCACAGGTGAACCACAATTTAAAGGATTTGACACAATGTTAACAGCCAAGGCATCGAAACAATACCAATTACCTATGGAGTGTCCGAATCCAGTGATGTCAGAGGAAAGACAGTATGCATGTAATTTACCACTTACAAAATGGATTAAAAAAAACAGGGTGGATGAAACTGTACGTATAAGAAGCATCATGGAGGGCTTCAAAAATGAAATATACTATAGCAAAATAGCAGGCATTCTTCATTAAATGGAAGGAAGCATCTATGCCCGTGTCCTTGGAGAAAGAACTGGCACAAAATAGAGGAAAATCAACATTCATGAAAGATGTTTCATTATCAGATAAGCAACAAGAATGAGTTCATTCAATGACATTTATTGAATATTTACTTTGGAAAATATTGCAACAAAAAATAAAATGACAAATGTATTTATGAAGAGTCACCAGTAACAACTCCATTGTTATTGCTAAGTGATGGGACTGTCCGTTAGCAACATCGAAATGTGATGACTTTTAATGTCCTTTTTCCCTGCTTTTTACTTCTCTTTCAGCTCTCAGATTCTCTGTCTTGCTGTCTTGAATCTGGGCCTGTCTGCTTTCTCAGAACCCTTCTGTCCTAAGGGACAGAGTGTGAGAGGAAAAGTGAGTGGAGTTTGTGGTGGTGGTTCTGTGTGCTGGATGTGAATAGTCTGAAGGCGGACATCAGGGGAGGGTGTTCCCAGATATTCTCTAGTCCTTTTCTTGGGTGGGTGGGTAGGTCCCTCAATGGCCTTGATTCTGGCAGAGTTGACTTCAAGTGGTCATCAAACTTTTCCTCACATACTCTAAAACATAATGTTGAATTCTGTTTCACTTTGGACATTTTTAGGTTGACTTCTAGTATGTTTCATTATAACTTTAAACAGCTTCAAATACTGTAATTTTCTATGTATTAAAAATATTGACATTTTAAAATAAATCTAATCAATTATTGCATGAGCCCTGTGAAACCAGACTATGGGATTTGATACCATTATCCACTTAAGAGATAGCTGAACCTCTTCTAGTGGTTTGATAGTCTACATTATTTGCTTTCCTTCTTGAATACCTATTGCTGCTCTATTTCTCTCAAAGAACTTTAGGTTTATGGATCATTTTGTCATATTTCTCTGCATCAGAAGTATGTTTACCTATGGAAACATTAAAAAAAATTTTAAAAAATTTCCATAAGGCTCTCCAAGTTAAAAATCATCCCTTTCCCAGCTGTATAATCATCAAAAGTACAATTAGTGAGGATTTGAAATAAATATATTACATATTTTGGTAACCATTATACTTAAAAATTTGTTATACTTATTTTTTCAATGAGATGCATAGGACTTTAAATAATCAGTTAACTTAGTATCCTTTAATGTATAATACCTGTTAATAAAATGAAACAGAATTTAAATTAAATGGCATCCCATTTTTCATTTTTAAGATGTAAATGCTTATAAACCCTGTTCACATAAATAAAGATATCAGCACTGAAAAGAAACATTGTTATGACAATGTCACTCATTTTTTTGAGTTTCTAAATTGTATGCAAAAAATTACCTAGTGATTTCTTTTTAAAAGCTTTTAAAAATAGACTATCGGTGGGAAATTGGATCTTACTGTTCCTATAATTTTGTTGGAAGTAATAAATTCTACCTGAACAACTTGCTAGAGAATTTCTTATCCATTCATAAAACCATATACAACATAAACACCAAATTGATTCACTATTAGGTAGCCTCCTGCTGCCATTCCTGGAAACGTTCTATCGTGGTATTTCTAAAGGGTGAGAAGTATGATTTTTTCTTTATTTATTTTAATGTGGTTGGAGAGTTATTACAAAAAGAGAAGTGAAATGTTAACCTGGGTCAACATCTTTGTCTTGAGCAGATGAAATTTTTTTTAGGAAAGGCAAGAAATGGAAATTAAAGATCTTGGAAAGTCTTTTTCCCTCCCTTAGTTAGGTGTATTTAATAGCTTAGTCCTCTCCTGAGTATATTTACATATTAAGTGAAGGTTCTTAAAGAAAATGTGGTTAATTTGAAGATATTAACTCTTTTTTTTTTTTTTAAAGATTTATTTATTTATGCATACAAGCACTGGGGTACAGGCCAGAGGTGTGGGGGGGTGAGAGGATTCACCACAGAGAGC
>JAGFMF010011702.1:3649060-3670200 GCA_019455555.1 Galemys pyrenaicus | reverse complement strand
GGAGCAGCGGGCACAGCAGGAGAGGTCTGCCGCGCCATGTGGGTCCCCCCCCTGGCCGGCAGCAGGGATCGAACTCGTGCTGCAGTGGCTGCTGTTTGCCTCATAGTGCGTTGCTTAACCCACTGCGCCACTAGGGAGGCCCTGAAGATATTAACTCTTGGCGATAGTAAAGAACTTGTGGATGGGAATGTTTTCTTACTGGAAACTTAGTTCTTATGCACAGACAGTTACAAATTCCACTTACATCTTTTTGACTTGTCTGATTACTATTTGAAAAAGTTTCATGAGTTCCACTGAAGTACATTTACTACTATATTAAAGATATAAAATACCTGTGCTACTCAATGAAAATACAAAGCAAACCATAAATGTTCTAGTAGTTGTACAGGAAAAGGAAAAAGGTGAAATTAATTTTAATAGTATACCTTAGTTAACCCAATATATCACAACATTATTATTTCAACATGTTATTCATAAAAATTATTAACAATATATCTCTCGGGCTTATTTTTGTATTAAGTGTTTGAATACTTACCTGTTAGCAATAACAGCTAGATTCAAGTATCCAGTAGTTCCTACTGCCTGCTATACCGGTCCAGCAAATGGTTGGAAACAAAACTTCACACATTCCTGATACTGTTTTCCAGATATAAAGGCAGTTCTTCAAAAGTAGAAGCCATGCAAACCCACTAAGTTGCATTTTGCTAAACAACATTCTTTACCCCCATCTCACACTCCCTGTGAAATCTGGCACTTTACTGGAGTTCTAATTAACTACTGATTTTTGCAATGTGTATAATTTCTTGGCAAACGTGCATGGTATAGTACTTATCACTCTCCTAAATTACATTTGAAGTAGAATAATCAAGTCTAGTTTTCATTAGAAAACTGATTTCCTCCAGTTTTTTATTAGTTGTATTGGCTCCCTCTAAACTGCAAAAATCAATAATTTTAGATACTCTTCAAGTAATATTCTCTGAGGAGGGATCTACTACTCATTGCCATTAAAATTGGGGTCTCCTTGCTCCTATTCCATCTTCTCATTTTTTCTCCTTTTTCACTCCTCACCCCTGCTCTCCTCTTTTCCTGCCATCAGAATCCCAATTTTAATTCTCTCGAATTTGCCCAGTTGCAAGGTGAATAATGATGGTAAACGATCTGGTTTTCCTGTGCTTAGGGCTGTGTCTCTCAAACATTAGCATGAAACAAAATCATGGGGAGAACTTGTTACAAACCAGAGTCTTGAACCCTGGCTCTGGAGTTTGATTTAATAAGTCTGGGGTGGGACTCGAGAATTTATATTTTTAACCAAGTTCTGAGGTGATACTGATGCTATGATGTGAGGCCCAAACTTTGAGAAGCACTAGTGTAGGGTAGACGTGTGTGACCGTCTTGATCGCTAAGCCGTGAAGATACCTGGGAAAGTGTGCCCTGTCTGATAAGAAGCCTTCTCAGCAGCAGAGACTTTATTTTTCTTCTCTCCTACCTTATTTTCTTGCTGGAAATAAAAAATCAGAGGAGGCTCTGGATGCTGTCCAGCCAGGTCAGCACCGTTGGAGTGGCTACAACCTTCCTCTGATGATGACAAGGAAACAAAACGCTTTGCCTTAATGGGTACCAATGGGGTACCCTGAACACCGGCCTCCATGTCTTGGTTTGCCAAGTGGCGCAGTCTTTATTTGTAGCGTCAACAACACCCACTGATGAACGGGAGTCGTGGAGCAGGCTGCACAATGCAGGATGCTGCTGAACGAGCAGAGTCCTGGCCTTTTTACTGATAGAATAATCATACAGCACAGTGACGTGGGGTAGGAGGACAAGGAGAAAAGATGGGTGAAACTAAAGAATGCCATCTAGCATTTGGGGGGACATGAGTCTGCTGACCAGATAATTCTTATCCACTTGATGATCAAATATTATAATTGAAACCATACCCTGGGCCCTGGGCCAACATTCTAATCTTGTTAACAAGGCATTCCACTGATCAGTTTCTGGGGTCCCTTGCCTTACGTTGGTCCTTGGTCTCCAGTTTTCCCGGTCGTATTTCATGATGTATGAGTCAGGAGTAAGTTAATGCTTCTGTCCTCATTCTGGGTCATACCTCTTGTGCATACCCTTCCCAGCATGAGCAAGCTTTCTGCTCTTGATTGATTCAAAAGGCACTTGTAAGGCTTGGCTCCTGTGACTCATTAACCAGTTTCTGAAGGGCAGTTCTGACTGCTATAAGAATGCAGAACTGCAGGTAACAGTAATGGTGGCTGAACCGGCTGCTTAGGATGAGCAGACCCACATTTATTGTCTAGCCACTCTGATTCGCTTTCTGTTGTTTGCAGCTAAAAGTGTTCATTTGCAATGGTTGCTTCTCCCCCACCTCTGGGGGCCACTTGTATGATTGGAATGGTGACACAGAACTAGAACAATGACATCACAGACTAGTAGCCCTAAGAGCATAATGTCTTTCCATTAAATGACACCAAATCTTTTTCTAATAATCATGCACATCCAAGTATGGTATATCAGTGCTAAGGAGTTATATATGGGAAGCTGTGCGGACAAAATGTCTCCATATGTAGTTGAATCTCAGCAAGATGGAACACTGCACCCAGACTGCTGTTTCTCAGATTCAAGTTAAAGTATGGGAGACATATGAATCAGATGTGCTGATGACATGCAGTGGGGAAGGCTAGAGAATGTGTGGGATGTTCAGGACTTCCTGGTGGGAGGGAAGAGGACTTGTTGTCCTGGAAGTACTCTGAAGAGTACTTCAGAGAAAAGAAATGGTGCGAATAGGTCAATTTTGTAAAAATACACATTTTTGGCTCTGTAAAGGGAGACCAATTGTACAGCACCTGAAACACGTGTGTAAGGAAACTTTTACTACTAGGTGCTCAATTTTGCATCACTTGAGAGGTTGAACCTCCACTACCATCCTTGTGATTTATCTCTCAGTAAAGCATCACAACAAACTAAAATTTTTACATTACATAATTAGTTTTAACCCTATGAAACTTCTGGGATTCAATCATTTTTGTCTTACAAAAATGGCAATTTCATGATTCTACCTGATGGAAATAGAATAATACCTTGGGATTGAACATGAAGTCTATTTTAGCTCACTGGTTGGACAGGCAGCATTTAAGGCATCAGCACTCATCTGCTGATTGCATGAATGAGGAAGTTGTCTTCAGTTCCTGGAACCTGTTAAGAGTTGATAAAGAGTTATGACCTAAAAATAAGCCCCTTTTCACAATGGCAGAGGATTTTTATTTGCTTTATCTTGTTTTGCTTTGCTTTTGTGAGGTTGCAGGAAAGAGTACCTCTTTTAGAATTAAGCTAGTTGCTCCAGAAGATTCAAGATTTTCTTAAGAAGATGCTGCTTGCTTTGAGTTTGTGTCACTTCATTGGGAGTTTAGTTTCACAAATTAAAACAAGGAAATGACAGCTCTTCTTTTATTGGCTCCATATTTACTCTATCAGGTAGCTAAGGGATTTTGTGAATTTTAGTGTTTTGGAATAGTATTCTGTCTGATCTGGAATGTTTATAACTTCATATGTAATTTTTACTTATATGTCTTCTTGACTTCTGGCTTCTGGAATTTAAAGACCAAACTTTTAGAAGTTAGTCTTTAAACTTCTACCCTCTTATTTTCAGTTGTCTTTAATGGACATTTCAGGTGCCAGTTACTCACTCTGTTCTCTTTGCTGTTACCCATCCAGTGGCTACTCTACTCATGCAGATCTCACTTCTTCCAAGAAGCCTTCCATGATTTCTCATAGACTAGTCTAGGTACAGCTGCAATGAGATCTTGGACCAATATACACTTTCTTCATCATACTACTTTCTTATAATCTGCTATTTATTTTTAATTTTATAAGTGCTACTGTAGTGCCTTTGCAATGCTTTGTGACATTAACTTATTTGATCTTCACAACAAACCATTGAGGTAGAATTATCACTACCTTCAACTTCGGAAGAGACAGATGAGGCACAGTGAGGTTAAGTATCTTCCCCAAGGTCATAGCTAGTAAGTGAGGGAGCAGGATTTGAACCAGACATCCTGGCTCCTGTGAGCATTGTCTTTACCACCATGCTATGCTGCCTCTAACTTCATCATGATTTCTTGTTTATAGGTGATATCATAGCCCTCGGCCAGGAGCAATCATGCCTACCCTCTGGCTGTTGTATGCCTACACTAGGTCATAAATGCCTCAGGGGACAGTGACAACATCTGCTTTGTTTCCTGTTGAATGCTAATAACTTCTAAGGTAGCACTTAATACATAATTGTCCCTTAACACATATTTGTTTAATAACTGGACAACATATGTTCACTGTTAACATTTAATGAAGGCAATATCTCTAAGAGAAATGAAATATTGACATCTCTTAAATACAGTCCAAATTCTATCCAGTTCTACTGGAGGAAAAAAGAACTTATACAGAAGCCGGTATTTTGAAAATTTCAAATGTCTAAAAAAGATTAAAGCTAAAGGGGATTTCAAGAGTGGCATCAGGCAGTTCAATTTGAAGTAAAGCTGCTGCTTTTCAAAACTTAGCCACTTCCGGCCACAGGAAAAGACAGACAGTTATGAAAGCTTGCAGGCTAGAAGAAATCTAATTCCTTGGAATGCCCTGAAGAAGGAGGGAGAGCTGTAGAGACTCTGTCTGCTTTACTGTGAGTCTTGATAACCCTGAAAAATCTAAAAAACTCACAAAAGAGGGCACGAGTCAGATTAGAGGACCAAGTTGGAGCTGTGTTATCACAGGTCCTCAAGAAATCAGCAGGGCCAGAAATAAGGCAGGCTGCAGGTAATTACAGATTGTCATTTAAGTTAAAAATGTGACCCGCAGCACTGTTGATGTATCGCTTTAGGCTACGAAGGCGCCATGCTGTCATTTGTGACACGAAGCATGGGAGAGGACAGTCAGAATTGTGTGCTAGTCCTGCATTGTATTACAAAAATCTGTATGTTTTAATATAATTAAGCAAGCACAGATTGGTTTTCATGACAGAATAGAAGACAAGAAGAGACGGTAGTCTACTTGAAGAATTGCTTTCAAATGTCTACTTCATAATTGCTTAGGTTTACAAGTAATATGATCAATAAGAAGGATTACTCTGTTCAACTGGCCCTTTTCAACATTTCCAAAGTAAAGAATGCAGATAATAGACAACATAGAGGTATTGTATTTTATAAATTTTTAAAAATGCATGGGGATTAGGGTCCAGTAAATAATATTGGCGTTGCTTTTATGTGGGATGTAGAGAAACCAAACAAAGGGTTGGGCAAAGAAAAACATCAAAACCAAACCTTGAAAGCTGACCATAGAACTGAGGCCCCCAGAAGGAGAGGGCAAGAGGTAAGAATAAGATGGGGATAGAGCACAATGAACTATGGTTGAAGACTGTGGGTGCTTCGGCAGTGGCTGTGCTACAACCGAGAGGGGATACCCTATACTTCCAAAACACTAACAAGGATGTAAACCATCGGTTCTTCAATTAAAAAAAAAAAAAAGATTTCAAGTGGGTGTTTAATGTGCTGAAAAAAAAAAAACCTGCAATGAAAAGATAAAAGAGGATTCAATTCTGAATGAGGGCATGAGGATTAAGTGAATGTCAAGAAGAACATCCCGGTATGGATCCATTTCTTGTATAACAATTGAACCCCTTACTTCACAGCATGGCAGAGTATAATTTAACTTAAGAGGGGCAAATGTGCTAAATAGAAATGATTTGATAAAGAGGGAAGGATTTTTTAATGTCAAGGACAAAGCAATTTGCAATTTGATTTTTAATCTGCAGACAGTAGGTAGTATCAAGTCATCAAACAGTCCAAAGAATAGACCTCTAATTGAAACAGAACGTGGAAACATTAATGAAATTGATTAGAAGCGACAAAGCAGCTGGATTTGTCAGCATTTCAGCAGATGGAACAGTTCTGATCGATGGAATGACAAGGCCCTGAAACAAAACTGAAAATTGAATGTACAGCCAGATAGTGCTGGCACCAGAAATGTACAATTGCTTAAAACTTGAGAAACAGGCTAGGAGAGGATGTTGAGAAATGTTCCAGAATGGTGTTACAGAATACAACTGTTTGCTACTTGGCTTGAACCTGCCACTTCTGATGACTGCTAGGAGTTGAACTGTGGGTATAGTGAAATATTTATTGCCATTGCTTGGGCATAGATGGTGATAGCACAGTAACAGGACTAAGGACTAAGGACTAAGAAGGATTGTCTTTTGCGCTTTTATTTTTGGTTTTGAAAGATTATTTTCTCAAATGCCATTGATTTGCCTATTGTTTATATAACCGTATCATCTTATGAGTACTACTTCAAAAATAGCCTGTATCCATGGTCCATCACCCTGTACCAAAGCTCCAGGGCAAAGCCCAGTCCCCCTTTGTCCCCCATCTCCTCGTCCCTCCCCACCCTCTCTGGGAACCATTTTACACAGAGTTTAAAAATTATTTTTGTTGGGCCTCCCTGGTGGTGCAGTGGGTTAAGCAACAAGCAGACCGCAGCCACTGCAGCATGAGATTGATCCCTGCCGCCGGCCAGGGAGGGGACCCACATGGCGAGGTAGACCTCTCCTGCTGTGCCCGCTGCTCCCCTCAGCAGTGTACTTCTGTTGATCTGCCTGTTCTGCTCCAGCTCTCTGTGGTGAATCCTCTCACCCCCCCCACACCTCTGGCCTGTACCCCAGTTCTTGTATGCATAAATAAATAAATCTTTTAAAAAATTATTTTTGTTGTGTTTTGTAAATTCATTTTCTTTGATTATTTATATCCAACAAATGAGTGAGACCATCCAGTGATTGTGAAATCTAAATAACCAAAGATCACATATTGGCAAAGCACAGCAGAAACAATTAGACTCTATGGAAAATATACAGAGTTACCAGACTGGGGAGGAGGGCTGGCAAGGAAAAGGATACTTCTTTGACCTGGTGGTGGAGGTTGAGTGGAACCTGTGCACGTATGAGGTGTGGAAAATATCCTCAAAATTACTTAGATATGGAAATAATTGTCAAATTAAATTAAAATAAATAAATAAATGTGACTGATCAAAAAAAAAAAAAAGATGAAACAGTGCCTTTGGGGACAAAATGTCTGGATCATCAGTTGTTATGCTGGGTGAAATAGTCTCTTATTTTATAACTACTGCTCCATGGTTTGTCAGATAGACAACTGCAGTGTTTTCCAAACTTAAAGCTCTAGAAATCCCATGAGATGCGAATAGATATTCTATGAAGTGGTTTCTTGGTCAGATGCACATGGTGAAGGATGGGTAATGATTCATTCCTAGAGACCCAACACACAGTAACATAGCAAAGGCAGAGTCCTATAGTAAAGAGACTTTCCTGGCATTCTGTGACCACTGAAAGGCATTTTTAACATCTGTAAGATTTCAATAGAACTATTGTTCTTTGGAGCAAAGCTTGGAAAATGAACTTTTCCCTGGTCACCTGAGCCCTTCTAAGTATCTACTAACTGCACTCTGAGTAAATGACTCAACCTTTGAAAAGAATCCAGCTCACCATGAAGTGTTTGCTCAATAATTGACATTTCAAATGTATTTGGTTGCATTTGGAGAGATGTTGCTTTATCTTCCTGCTTATAACTGTGTGGGTTATTGATTCAGTTTCCATAGATGATCATAGATAGGGCTGTACTTCTGTTATGCTCACAGTATTTGTTTGGTGCATAGTCTTGATTTAAGGTGGAAATTCTAAGCAAGGAAGGCAATTATAGTTGCTGGTGACATCAGGTCCTGTGGTATACAGGAGAATCTCTTATGTTTTGCTTTAAAAAAAAAAAAAGACATCTGGTTAGATCAACCATTTCTTTTCTTCTTTCTTTTCCATTTCTTTTAAATTAAGGAAATTGTCTAAAGGGTGCTATGAATATTTTCCCTAAGTCCATGGAATAAGCTTTATTTCAAACTTCAATGTACCTTAACTTAAAAATTAACAATGTATGTGCTACATGATATGACATTTTTAACATAAAAATATCAATAACTACATTATAACATAGTCTAGAAGTATATGCCACATTGGGTTCACCACAATTATTCCAGTTCAATTTAGATGATGTTAAAATGCAGCATTGCTTCAATAAAAAAATCAACTAATGTAACACACCATATTATTAGACTAAATGACAAAAACCACATGGATGGGGAATGATCAGGAACTGAGAAAGAAGAGCAGTTATTTTCACCAGTCCCCCATGCCCTCAAGGGGGCAAAATCCCACACAAATGGAATGTAACATTTCTCACCAAAATTGAACAAACTGAATCAGCCACACAAGGAATAATTTGAAGTTATTTCTATCTTCTCCTATTTATATGAACCGTTTACACAGGCTGATCTGAAAGTCATGTTTCTGTAGAATATTTGGTTTAGGCTACGTCTTCTCCACTCTTTTCTTGGGCACTTTAACTATGACTGTTGACAGCCTTGCGGGTTCCGCCCCACAGAAGATTGCACCATGTGCATCCCGAGAGATTTTTGCATTCTGTCTGCTTCAGCCTGATTGCAGTGTCTCTTCTATTTCGTAGCAAGCTCACTCTCTGCCCTAGTTTCAGACATTTCATCTACAAGTGAACATTTTTGTTTTTGAAATGATTATTTCTGCTGTCCTGATTTTCTCCAAGGCTTTAATCTCAACAATTAAAATGGAAATTGAGATACAAGGAATCACAAATATACTCTCAAGGAAGAATATCTCCTGAATGGGATTCAATTAATATTTTCTTTGGTTTTAGTTTTCTAACAAGAAAGAGAGAGTCCTAATTCCTATAATGAGTGTGGATTCTGTCTTTTAGACATTACTAGATATAGTATTCAGAATATTAGCAGATTTCTTCGCTGGTGTTTTATCTCTTGAAGGTGTTCAATTGGCAAAACCAGAAAGAACACTCATCTTGGGCTGGGATGAACTACATCCTGGAGAGCTATTGAGAAGGGATAAGAGTCCTGAAATTTTGCATGTGCTGCTAGGTGCTTATTTTTGTGCTCCCTAATCTCTGTCTTTTGGTCATGAGAGGGTCAAATAAAGTTTGGTCCATTTCATATTTCTTCTTCATAGAAAAGAGCAAGAAGGAAAGGGGGTGCAAGTAGAGAAAGTCGGGTGTTTTATTATTAAAGCACTTATCAGCATGCATTTCCAACAGTTAACTTTATAAAACTATGATTTACTTGTAAATCAAAGTTTATGACATTGCTTGGCTTCAAGATCTGCAAATGACCAGTGGCTAAAATGGCAGGAAAAGTGGGCTTAAGTTAGATTATAATTTGGGGTATGCTGGCAGGCAAGTCCTCCCCAGACTTTCCCTTGGACCTGGGGGTCAGAACTGGCCTAGACATCGGCTGCAGTGGTTCTGACTGAGAATTGATTTTTGGGGAGATGGCCAGTTGTTTTCATTCCTCTTGAGAAACAACATATATTGAATGACTTCCATAAGTAACAATATAGTATAAAGATCACAACAGAATATATATCTTCACAGGTATAGTTTTCTAAAACCCCAGAACCGAGTAACTCCAGAGTTGTAGGGCATGTCGGGACAGACTTGGTCTCTGGTGTCCTAAGAGAGCCTAAGCAGGGACATTTCTCTTGGATAGTGACAAGCTGTCACTAGAAACTGAACTGTTCTCCTTTATTGGTTTCTAAGAGTTTAGGCTTTTAGAGAGTTTCTATGTCTAAGTGAGCTTTTGGTGACATATTTTATTTTCCCACCATCTTTCACAGGATGAAATATTATCTTAACTAGGCCAGCTGACCCTTCCATGAACTAACTCCCACTTCCTGGATACTTTTATCCTAGGGAATGACGAATCCAGGAACCTGATTCCACTCTGCTATGCAAAGATGGAGAATTCCCAAGTGTGCCATAGTCACATCCGAATGTGGGACTGCGGGGACATCATGATTGTGTGCCCGGTAAAGAGCATGAGCGCCACAGCGTTTTTTAGGGTACTTTTAGGAGAACTGTTTCATCTCACTTTTCTATCAGTCCTTCTCATTTTCTTTAACTATGAAACAACATTTATTTTTAGATTTGAATGATTCTTCCATCAGGATATCTGTGATAAAGACACATTGCCTATTAGAAAACCCCTTCCTTCTTGTCTGATGGCTAAATCAAACTCTGCCATGAGGGGTATACTAAGGGTACTTCTCCCTAGTCTCTTTGCTTTTATCCTTCATTCTTCATTCTTCCCTTTTCATATTACCAGTCACTTTAATTTTTTTAGAACTGGGGTACAGGGCAAAGGTATAGGGGGTGAGAGGACTCACCAGAAACAGAGTGGGGAACAGAACAGGTGAGCTGAAATACACTGTGGAGGGGAGCAGTGGGCAAGCCAGGAGAGGTCTGCTGTGCCATGTGGGTCACCTCTCTGGCCAGGGATTGAACTCGTGTTACAATAGCTTCAGATGACTTCATAATACTGCGACTTAACCGCTTGTGCCACCTGGAAGGCCCCAAGTCACTTTAATTTTTTGTTAAAATTTAATTCCTTGAAGAATTATACTTCTTTTTAGGATAACAATGGGGGTAGAAGCAGTGCTAGTTGGTAGACTTTTATTTAGAGGCTTGACAAGAGGAGAGACACACTGAAGAGGAGAAGGAAGTGGAAGAATCACAGGCATCAAATTTCAGCCTAGAAGAAATGCGGGTAATAGACCATGTGGAACAGTCTGGGAGGTGAGTCACGGAAGGGGAGAAGATGAGACGTTAAGTTTTACACATATAGCTTTAGAGTTGTTAGGAACACACTGAAATGAAGACACAAAAAGTCAGAAGCTTGACTTCATGGAGCATATTTGGGAGATTTATTAGTTTCCTAGAACAGCTGTAAAAATATTATCTCAAACTTAGTGGCCTGAAAAAATACGAATTCCTTCTCTTACGGGGCAGAAGACTGGAGTGGGTCTAGGTGGACCAGAGCTGCATACTTCTAGAGCCTCTAGAAGATTATGTCCTCGCCTTCCCAATTTCTAGATACTACATGTTCTTTGGTTTGGGTTCCTCCCTCCATAGTAAGAGCAAGAAAGGTAGCCTCCTCGAATATTTCTGATTGCTGCTCTCCTTCCTCTTCTGCCACTTTAAGGAACCTTTCAACTACTTTGGGCCCTCCCCAAACATCTGTACATCTGAAAAATTCCTTTGGTCATTCATGGTAATCTAGTCTCAGAGTCCGGTAATTAGGACATGGGCATCTTTGGAGGCATTGTGATTTATTTTTGCCTACTTCCAGAGGCTTTGGTCTAGATAAAATCATTGGATTTACCCTTTTACATGCCTAAGGGAATGTGGGTAGAGAGAAAAGCCCAGAGGACGGAAGAGTAAGACTTTCTCTTAGTTTTTGTCAGTTTTCCCGCTATCTTCTTCTTAGTATCAGGGGCAATTCTCTGGACCTGCTGTGGTTTCCTCTCACTCTTAACTTCTCTCAGTTGTTTTCTCAACCAATGTTTTAACTGGGGTGGCATTTCTTATGGGGAATAAGAGTCTATTTCTTTGTTTATTCTCACTGGTAGTCTTGCAAAGTGCTGACATTTGTCGAAAAGCAAAAGGAACCCCCTTTTCATTCCGCTAATGTTAGTAGTCTTCAGTCATATCTACTTAGATTGAATTTTATAAAGTGGATTGCACTTGGACTACCGCTAAGCAAGCCACACAGAGTTCATCCTTTCCCTCCATTTAAATAACGAGGAAATAATTGTGTTTTCAATATGAGAACTAAACTGCTGTGCTATTGACAAAATCTTAATTGATTTGAAATATGAGAAAGCTCATGTTTTTCTCTGATATAATTGACTTAAACCCTTGGGTACTCTACCTGGACTTAACTATTGAGAGTGCTTACTGAACGCAGACTTCCCGTTGGGCACTGTGCTGAGAGCTAGCACACACTTGATCTGAGAGGCAGTGTGTTGTAGGCTGAGAAGCCACTTAACCTGTGGCAGAGGGTATGTGGGCTTCAGAGTCTACAGCCAGTCGTTTAACCATTGATTTTTTATTCTTCAGTAAACACTCAATACCTCTGATGTTCTATGCACTGTGAGAGACCCTGGGGATAGAATACTGAATAAACCATAGTCCCTGGCAATTAAGAAACTCACAATCAGTGGTTGGGATGGGAGGGAAAAGTCCCACAAGAAAACAGGTCACTCTGTTAGATCATGAAAAGTGCTGTGCAGGGGCGTGAGTACTAGAGTACCTGGGTACACAGATGAGGTACTCAATCCGGACATGGGGGCTCCAGGGACGGCTTTCTATACAAGCTAACAACTATGTTGGATCCTGAAAGGCCAGTAAGAATTACCCAGGTAGATGTAGAGAAGGGGAAAGGACATTAAATTCTTTCCTGGGAGAATTGTTAATAGAGGCAGAAGATGAGGCAAGAGAGGGTACCATTGAATTTCTTACCTGACTCCTTCTGTCTGAGTATTTTTGGGATAAGTTGTCCAAGTCTGAGATCCTTCATCTCTACAGTGATGCTAATAAAGGCTCAAGGAATTGTCGGGGGTTTAAAGTATTATCTAGGGGCAAAGTTTCTTTTTTGTCCATTGATTTTCTTTAGTTATATAAGATCAGTGATCCTCTTTATGCCACAAAAGAACTAAAACACAAAATAACAAAAATAAAATCTCAACCAAATATGCTCTAGATATCTTAGCTAGAATCAGGATTATCTGTTCTGACAGCATCAAGGTAATTTAGATCACTAAGTGATTAAGAATGATTTTAATTTGTCACTTACAGTTGAAGTAGTATGCTTATTTCCAACTCATATATGTATTTGCTAAAGCATTATCCTTTATTTTTAAAAAGACATTTATAAATCAAATGAACCCATACTTAAAATAAATCACTCATGAACTTGGAAAAATAGCATTTTTTTTCTGTAATCTATGTTCCTACAGATTTTCTTCTATGGAAACTGAGCTTGTTAAGCTAAAGTTTCTCTTTCTGGTGTTGGTAACAGTTGGGGACAGTGGGCATGACTAAGAGGGAGTGAAAAGCATTATTTTAACTGAGGACAGTTTAATCACACTGACTGATGAACGCATCCTGCAATTTAGAACAATTTATCCTTTCCAGGCAAGCCTGCATTATCATCATTTGTCACTGCTTTTGTTATAAATATATAAGCTCATAGGGATGCTGGACAATATTTTTTTTTCAGGGCAGGGCTTATAACATTTATTTATTATTCAGGAGTTAAACAGGTATCTTGAATTCACAGAAAATTGAGAGGAGACATGGCGAAGCGAGTCACTGAATGTCAGTTAATGCCGGAGAGACCTAACATTAAATTCAGGTCCCCCGGCACTGGAAAATTATCATCACCGCTATACCTCAGTTTTCTCAACTGAGGATGTTTACAAGATAGCAAATAATCCATTAAAAATAATTATACTTGACATAGTGCTCTGTGGAAAATATTTCTTAACGATTTATTTACTTATGCATACAAGAACTGGGGTGAAGGCCAGAGGTGCAGGGGTGTGAGAGGATTCACCAGAGACAAAGCGGGGAGCAGAGCAGGTGGATTGACTGAAACACACTGCTGAGGGAAGCAGCTGGCAGGACAGGAGAGGTCTGCTGTGCCATGTGGGCCACCTCCCTGTCTGGGTGTTGAACTGGTGCTGCAGTGGCTCTGGATAGCTTCATAGTGGCACTACCAGGGAGGCCCCTCTGTCAGAAACATCATTAGGCATCTTTATCAAATCCTTTCCTTTGCGTAAGTTTACGTATTTTTCAATTGTTGAACTGAAGGTACCCTCAAGAGATGGAATCAATAACCCTAGGCATCTTTTCCAGGGAGAGAATCCAAGGAAAGCAGGTGGATGTGGGCCAGAGTGGCAAAGGACAGGAAAGCCAGGACCTCCAGTGTGAGGCTTTGCAGCAGGTGTGGCATAAGGCATGCAGGCCCGCATAAATTGTTTGGATAATTATAAAAGTAATGGGATGTCAGCAAATCGAATCAAGGAAGGTCCAAGTTGGAGTGAGATGATTGTGAAAGTTGGCCCCCAAAGATTTTTTTAAGCTGTTGCCTTTTGAATATGATTTTATCCTAATAAGCTAATTAAATCTAAAAGTGTGAAAGTGAGTCTGAACATGAACTTATCTTTGACTCTTGTCTTCTTCTTTTTTTTTATAATAAGCACAGTACTCTCTATTTGTCTCTCTGGAGATATTTTTTTTCTAGCCAGAACACTTCAGAATAGATTGCTCAGGCTACCTCCATTAACACCGCAACTCTTCCACTGCAGGTGTGGGTCTGATCTCTATTCGCCTGAATTAATGGAGACTCACTCCCAGTCACACAGGCAACTCGCTAAGTGGCCTTCATCTCTCCCTCTGCTCTGCAGAGAGCACTGCTCCATGCTTGTGAGTAGGCATGCTTAATTAAGTAGAGGTCCTTACTTTAATAACATTCTATTTTTAATTCCGAGATGTTCTTAATTCTAATGACAATTCCACTCTTAAAAGGATGTGGACAGCAAGCTAGAAATACATTTTGGTGAATTTATTAGGCATTATTTAGGCTGATAGCAATCTGTTTTGTAAATCAGAAGAAACTGAACAATTACCCACTGGGTCCCCCGAGTAAGTGTCACATTGGGCCTGAACAGATTGCTGCTCCTCCTCCCCACCCCGCTTTCAGCGTTCCATATTACCTTTCTGCCATTCAGCCTTTGCTTGGCTTTAAAAGAGGGAAGATAAACATGAATCTATGTGACAATATGGTACATGACCCATATCTAACGCACTCTGGCTTCCTTGAAGAGAGGCTTTATGACAGGCCATTGCAGGAAATACTTTAGGGCTTCATAAGCCTAATTAGAATTTCATTAATTTAATCATAAATTACCCCTGGCTCAGATCTGCTTGTTACCTTTTTCTTCTCAGTTTGGGTTTTGACCCTTGGGCTTCCTGTTTAATGTAACAGCTGCTTAGATCTATGTGAGGGATAGGCTTGAAATGCATGCAGTCAAGGGGCTATCTTTCTCAGTCTGTTTGAAGTGCACCTGGAAATTGTAGGCTTAGTAGGAAGAGAAAAAGCTCAAATGCAAGCCGACACTACAGCTCGAAGTATTAAATGGGCGGCTCTCCAAGGGAACAAGGCAACTTACTGCTTCTGCACCAAGGGTGCTTTGGTATTAAAAAAAAAAAATCAGATCTCATTTAAAAAGACTGCATGTGGTTTCCTCTCCCTGATCGAAGTTTCAAGATGCACTTAGAATTAAAATTAGGCAAGGGTACACAATCAAAAGTTTGAAATGTCACTCATAAACTCATCAGTTTATGGAAATGGAAGAACACAGAGAAAGGTACATCTGGAATGTAGTCCAATAGCTCTGAGAGTTATGTGCTGCTCAAAGGCATGAATCCTGTATCACTTAAGACAATCTGCTGGCTGCTGTATGTCTGACAGTTCACAGCACATTGTAAATTCACCTGAATCTGATTTATGTGCATGCAAACACTGTAATGAGAAGAATTACTACAACTGTTAGTGGTGGATGCTGTCTGAATGGGTGCCAAGATGCTGGCTGATTGTTGGAGCACTACCAAGTTTTTTCTCTCCCATTATATATATTCTTTCAAATTGTAAACTTACTTTGGTTGAGGAGCAATTATAAACAACTATGTGGATTTTTTATTTGAATAGATGATTCAACACTTTAAACTGCTCAATACTTAAATTGTCAGGATGGGTAGCATCTAATCTTGCTTAGCTTGATCTGGTTTTCTGTGCCTCCAAGAATACTACAGTTGATTCTCTGATACTCGTTACAAGAGTGCCTTGATAACTCTATATATGTAAATCCTTTAAAAAAAATACAATGATTTTTCCAAATGTTTTTGGTGTGACTAACTGGAATCTTTCCTAGATTTACAAAAGTTCCTTTTAGTTCATACTCCTTCTGTTGGAATTCTAATTATACTTAATTCTAACCCTATACCCATTTGGAAAATATCATGACCTTAGATCAGAGTTCAGAAGCTATTTAATTTCTCTAGTTCCTGAAGAAAAAGTCCGTCTACTTTTATGATTCTCTGTTGAGGTTATAAGAATACATTCTTCAATAATGAAGATTTTCAAGAAAATCTTATAACTTTTTGAGAAAAATATAGCTCATTTTACCTTTTGAAGACCTCAGGGAAATCTTGCTGAAATCTAGATGCATAACACAGGCCTGGATGCAGCCAATCACCTGGACTTCCCAGGCGTGTTTTTAGTTTTAGGGTCATATAAGTTGCTGAAGATGAGGGTGAAAGTCTATCACTTCTAGTCTTGGGAGACCTGAGATCACGTCTTGCTGTAATTATACCAACTAACATTATAATTCAGTAGCACGCAAATGCTCTTCTGTAACATCACCCTAATAAGTCCAGTTAAGCCTGAGGCCAGAAACATCCTTCTTATAACTTAAACATGCATAGCTAGGAAAGCAAAGCAAAGCACTAGGGGCCAGTGACAAAGGAAAAGAGAAGAAGAGTTAGACTGGCATTCCAAATACAATTTTAGCCAAATACAGGCTAGAACTGATCTTCCAAACTTTTAAATCCCAAATTCATACTGAGTACGTATTACATACAAGGCACTATGAAAGATTTTGTATTGTCAGGAAACATTGTGAAATACTGAAAGAGGTTAAAAAAAGGAAAAGAGAACCCCATGTCCTATCTAATATGACCTCTGGGCTATCTCTGATTCTCAATTGTCTTTTAGATAAGTTTATAACTCTAAATTATAGAAAACCAATAATAATGCAAATGATTCTTATCCATTGAAATGTAAATTAATTGTGTCTGGTGGGATGAAATTGATTGTAGCTCTGTGACAAACAGTCCAGTTTGGCATCTAGTTGTAAATTTATTTTAGAATTCCTTATCTGATTATATGTATGTGGTACTTTAAATTCTCCTCTGAATAGGTAGTAACATCTGACTGGTCCCCCCATTAGTTACTCAGTTAAGTACAAATTTTGACATGTTTATTTTATATTTGTTCAAGAATCATGATTATATCCTCTTCTGAACATTCTCTAACAATGTGACAATAAAAAATATGACATGCACTTTTAAATCGTTTGCTTTTTAATTGGGTAGATAAGACATATAACTAAGTTAACATGAAATTCTGAGCACTCAGTCAATGACACTGGCATTGTCATTTTCAGGGTGAAATTTACTAATCAGTAACTATTTGCACTTATTATTCTTTCATTACCTTTAATTGATTATTGGCAAATGAGAAAATGCATGCAAAAAGGTAAAAGAGTAAAGGTCCAACCTTTTGTCATCACAGGGATTAAAATTTTTTAGATAAGATTTAATTTTCCCCATTATTAAAATAGGAATTTTACTACTATTTACACAGTAATAAGTCAGGGAAAATAAAAAATTTGGAAACCATGGAAAAGAAGATAATAAAAATCACCCATGGCTCTACTAAACAATGTAAACATTTTAATATATTTTTCATTTAAGGTTTCTTTTTCTTTTTAAAATAATTTTATTGTGTATAATTGACATATATTCGCTTCAGATGTATACTACAATGAATTGTATTTGTCTATATTGTGAAATGATCACTGTAATAAGTTAACACCCATTATCATAGAAGTACAAAATTTTTTCCTTGTGATTAGAACTCTTCAGACTTACTATCCTAAGAATTTTGAAATATGCAATACAATATAATTAACTATAGTTGCCATACTGTCCATTATATCCCTGGCCTTATTTACTTTATCGCTGAAAGTTTGTACCCTTTGGGCTCCTTTGCACATATTGCTACCTCTCTACTTTCTGCCCTTGGCAAACCACCAATCAGTTGTCTCTGTCTATGAGTATTTTTTTCTGTCTAGCTTATTTCACCTAACATAATACTTTTATTTAATTTATGTTGTTACAAATGGGAAGACTTCATTCTTTTTTGTGACCGAATAATATTCCCTTACATATATTTACCACATTTTTTTTATCCATTCATCCATTGATGGATACTTGGGCTGTTTCCATGTCTTGACTAATGTGAATAATGCCGCAATGACCATGGGGTGCACATATATCTTTTTGTGTCAGTGTTTTGTTTTCTTCAGAACAATACCCAAAAGTGTAGTTGCTGGATCATATGATAGTTTCAATTTTTGAGTACCCTCTATGCTGTTTTAGATTTTATTATGCTTTGTCTTATTGTTGTTTGTTCTTAGCTTTGTTTGGTTTGTTTCTCCAGCACCTTGTGACTAATGTTAAATAATAGTTCCCCCCAAATATTCATTTAAGACACTTACCATTTTGAGATGGAACCTTGGGGGGCAATCAGCACAGTTTTCAGAATACAATGAGATATTTTTGAGGATGGACAAAATATGCCTTATTTGGTATCTTGAGTCAAGTTTTCTCATTCCTAAAAAGTGAGAATTTAAAATAAATGTTAGAACCAATTATATCATTTGATAATCAAGTATAAAGCAACCTACTTACAATTCTCACTCAATGGAGCAGGCTCAGTAATTCCCAATAAATGCTTTTTTTTTTATAAATCTTCATGAAGGGTTATAATAACGAATCTCTCCAGCTATTTTTATAGCTGGATATCTTGGCAAGTTGACATATAGTAGTCAGATTCATGTATCTGGAGAGTGTAGATCAGATAAAAAATGCCTTGTTCCTCTTCTTTCCTCTCAGTCCATGTTGAATATTTGCCTGTGTCTGTGTGCTCCACATCTGTCACCTCTGGACTTTGTGCTGCCAGAGGCTAGTCCTCGAACAGGGATAAAATGATGTAACTAGTTGGGGGATAAGAAAGAATGCAAAGTCTTTCAATTAGCTACTTCCATGATTCCCTAGTGAACCAGCAGTAGGGAGATTTAAACCTTTAAGCCTATCTTAGTGAAATAAAGAAGCTTTGATTTTTCAGATATGCAAGAAAAAGAGAAACGAGGAAAAGAAATGAACTCAAAGTTCCAAGCATAATGTTAATTATTACATTTTAATTTTTCCATGTCTTAAAACTTTCTTAGTCATCACTTCATTTTCTCTTAAGTTATTTTACAGATTATTTCACTTAACATACCCTGAGAAGTTAGATCAGGATATACTGGGACATTTAATAATGGTGTTCATGGACTGTGATGTAACCTCATGGGATACATCCCTCCAGAAATGATGCTCAGCATTAAACTGCAGCAAGACAGCTCAGTGGAAAATGTGCGAGGTAGAGTTGGATCTTAACTCTGCTATGAACTGGCATAAAATTAGAAAAGGAGAGCATGAAAGTGTTGACCTAAAAAGACTGAAGAAAGGTCATAATTTCCTTACTTATGTTTCTTTGAATGATGTAACTTTTATATGGGACCACTAGGAAGATAGGGACTACTATAGATATTTATTTAAAGGACTGGGAGTAATAAGGAAGCACACTCAATAAACTGGTCTCAATTGCTCAGGAGCTAGCCAGTAGCTGCTATTTTATTTTCCCAGGATAGAGACATTTGCTTAGAATGAAATGGATTTAGAAATAATCACTTTCATCCTAAATGAGTCTACCCAGGAAGAAAAAGCTATTAAGCTATCAATGCACCCTCCTCCCTGTTTCTCACCTTGGTATTAAAACAAAATGTTTGCAAACCATGGACCTTATTTTCAAGGGAGGCCTCTAAGTGAGCAACCTTGCTTATGGCACTTCAGTTTACAAACCATTCCAAATATTTACCTAGAAACTTAAGTTCTCAAAATATCAATTGTTTGGAGGTAAAATATTGAGGACAAGGATGTTATGTAAAGAAGTATAACATAAGGCCACTTGGAGATGTGAATTTGCAAAAAATGGTATCTGAATTGGTAGTTGCTTCAACATTCAATTGTGTGAATAAATTAAGCATTTGAATTCTTCATTCTTGCTTTGCATATGTAAATATGGTATTTTGTACTTGTGAATTGTTTAGATAATTAGAGAGTTGGAGTCTGAGCTCAAAAATCAAATCTTTCAAAGGCACATTTGGCAGAGTAAGGAGTAGGACTTTTTTTTACATTTTTGCTTTTTTGGGTTATGAGATAAAGAAAGTTCTTTGGTCAACTTAAATTGTGTTGCTGCCAACATCTCATAGTGAAATGGCAATTTGTTTGTGGGAATTAATGAGTCAGGAGAAAAAAATAAAGGGAGATTAAAAAAGAGTGAGTGATTAATGTGGAAAGATGCCAAATGGTGGATAAGGGCCATACACTTCGTGTAGTGGGCAATTTCAGGGGACTTTGTGCTCAAGGGGAGGCTATGTCAAGGGTTGACTGAGTCACTGATTTCTTCAATGAATATTCTGAGGACCTGAGAGGAGGCAGATAGTCTACTACTGATACACAAGTTCACATGAACAGGAGCCAAGTAAGGTGTCATCGAAATGTCTTCGGCTGCAGGAGCACAGCTGTGCTGACTACCCGAGAAGCTCATTTCTCTGTTTTGATCTCCCCAACTCCCCATTATCCAGGCAAGTGTCTTCTGGACACTTCACGCCATGCACAGGTTCACTGGGTCAGTGAAGACCCAGTTTGGGGCTGGAGGCCATACTCAGTGAATTACCTTTCTGAGTATATGTTGTCTGATCCAAATCCGGGATTTCTCAAGCAGGGTTAGACCATTCAGATGAATAGTTAAGTAGTTATTTAACTTCTCCTAGGTTCTAGGCACCATAAAGATACAATGATGACAACATATTTACAGGCTCTCCTCAAGCAGTTTTGCCCTCGGGTAGTTTCAAGACTGGTGAGAGACTTGTCAAATCTAATCAAATAGTAGAAGAAACAAATGAAATACTATGATTGTAACAGATCATAAGTTCAAGGCTCTGCAAGAGTACAGAATGGAGGCACCTTAACTGCTGGGATCTGGAGGGTGAGCAGGGTTTAATATGGGAGTAGGAAGGGAGAGGCACAGCGTATGAGAAAAAGGCCAGAGTATGAGAATTCCTGGGGATTGGGAAGAAGACCTTTATGGCTGGACCATGAAGAGTGTTGCAAGAGTGATAAGATTATAGGCAGGTTAGGCAAAAGGTGAGAGAGAGAGAGAGAGAGAGAGAGAGAGAGAGAGAGAGAGAGAGAGAGAGG
>JAGFMF010011702.1:3593434-3649037 GCA_019455555.1 Galemys pyrenaicus | reverse complement strand
GAGGGGAGAGGGGAGAGGGGAGAGGGGAGAGGGCAGAGGGGAGAGGGGAGAGGGCAGAGGGGAGAGGAGAGAATCTTTGATGCTAGCTGCTGGTGATTTGCAGCAAGTAGAGAAGCTTTCAGATTCTAACCTAGAAAGGAGGAGAACCATTAAATGCTGTTAGTTTATTTCAGAGTTAGGTTAGCATTAAGCAGATTTACTGAATGGTAGTAGTTTGTTATAGCATTATAAGTTCACTGCAGTAAGGCACTATCATGTAAAACCACTGCTCCCATATCTAGTTTATCTACATGTAGTCACTATCTTTATTATACAGACATTAAAGAGTAAGTTGATAACACATTTCTTATAATCTAGCACAATATCTGCCTAGAGTATGCACTAATATTTTTGCTGGTAAATTAAGTTTAATTTTATTACAATAATTACTGCCCTAGAGACTACATTCTAATGGCATTCTTATGTATATGACTAAAATCCAGGGGTAGGAATTGGTGAAAATAAAAAAGGATCGCAATTAAATAATTTACAAATGCAACCTAAAAATTGAATCATCCATGTCCTGAAGAAGGAAATTTTTGGTGATAAGGAAGTACCTGGGGATAATTCAGAGATATTTTCTTAAGATAAAATAAGAGACTTTGTGACTGTATGAATTTTGTCTACATGATCTACTTTCCAAAGGTTCTTCATAACTGAGAAAAACTTCATGACAATTTAAAGAGGTAAACTCATCACTTCATAGCCTTTTGGCTAGATCAATATAAAGAGGTAAATTCACATGTTCTCATGAGTGTTTTGTACTATGAGCTATAAGATTAAGGTTATTATTCTAACTTAATAAACCCATTTCTAGTTTTAATTTAATTGTAGAGGAGGTTTTCATATATCTTGTTGGGGTTAAAAATAGTAATTTTCAGACAAGGGTGCATATAAACCTGGAAATACACATGACCTTCCAGGACCTCATGGATACCATTAAGGGGATCAATTTCTAGAGCCTCAGCATGTAGAGGGTCTTTTTCCTAAGAGTAACCTTCCAGAGAGAATGGCTGTGTTCGCCCAACTACCTTTCCACACACAGCCTTTTCACAATCCCTGTTCTTCATTTTACATAAGGAAATCATGCCTCTAGCCCATCTCTCATCTTAACTGTAATATCACAGGATATTTGAGACTGCATAGCTCCTGAGGGACACTCCTGTAGGAATGAAGCAGAGAAAACTTTGATAAGAATTACTGAGGCATTCTGCACCTGATTTCCATATCATTCCCACAACAACCTCATGTCTTTCTCAGCCTACCTCACATGGATTTGAGTTTATAGGTGAGGAAGTAGATGTGATTTAACATTTATTAAAATAAACAAGGAAATGAGACATTTTCTGTTGGAAAGTAAGTTTGATTTGGTTGATTGCTTTGACAGTGAAGATGAGCTTTGCCAATTAGTTCTAGGAGACACATTTTTTTCTGTAAATATGATGAATTAAATATTCAGCTCCAAAGTTTTGACAAATATCTGTCTGAAGCATGTATCAGTATAAAATATGTTGGTAAATATATCCTCTTCAATAATTTTAACTCACCAGTAAAAGTTTTAGAACTCAATTTCAAAACATGTTTTTATTGAGTCACCAGTGCAGTTTTATTTTTTAAATTGGATTATTTATATTGAAGAAACATTAGTTTACAACAATGTGTATGATTTAGGGGTATAAGAGCTTATCTCTTCAAATTATGTTACCACCCATCACCAAATCATTCATAATCCTCTACTGTATCCATTGGATTCCCTTCCTACTTTGCTTCCTACCTCTTAACTGGTAGCCTCATTCTGCAGTTAGATTTCTAGGGTTTGTTTCAATTTAGTTTTGTCTGTTCCTTTGTAATCCATGTGAGTGAAATAATTTGATATTTGTTTTTCACCATCTGAATTATTTTGTTTAGCACAATTCCTTCCAGTTACATCCATGTTATTGTGAATGGTAATATTTCATTTTTAGTCATAGATGAGTAGTATTCCACTGTGCAGATATTTCATGTCTTCTTAATTCACTCTTCTGTCCTTGGACACTGAGGTTTTTTCCATAACTTGGCTATTGTAAATAGCGCTGTAATGAACCTAGGAGTGCAGCTATCTCATTGAATTAGTGTTTTTGCATCCTTCAGGTAGATACTGAGGAGTAGGTTTCCAGAATCATAGGGTAGATCTTTTTTCTTAAATTTTGAGAAATCTCCATATGGGCTGGATGGTCATTTTTCTCCACACCCTGGTCAACACTTGTAGTTTCTGGTCTTTTTGATATTTGCCATTCTCATGGTTCTTAGATAGTAACTCATCATGGATTTAAAATATTAGCTGATGGAAATAGAGGGAATGTGGAAGCTCAGTGAATGAAAACTGTTCTCCCTAATCTCTTATTAAGAAAATTATCTTAAATTAAAATTATTATAAATTATAAAATTATTTATCAATTATATTAAACATTAAGTAAACAGATTTCCTGGAGAAATATTATACACACACACACAAGTGAATGTGTGTGTGTGTATTTCTTATTACAATTGTTTGGGAGATAAAAGATGGACTTGTTATTTTGTTATTTTTTTGTTTTTTTCTATGACACTCTGCACTTCCAGAAGAGCACAGGTTATCCTGTTCAGCAAAGTTGTCTTCTTGGGGTTAAGAAACAAATCTGTCACTTCAATTTTAAACACTCTGGAGTCAGATCCAAGCTTTTTAACTTCAGAATTATTCCTCAAAAGTTTATTTTCTCACTATAAAGTAATGTTTAGTATAGACATTTTTGGAAATACCAAAAGCATAAGGGAAATAAAACAAGCAACACATCATCACCAATTAGTTGCATATCCTTTTATAATTTTTCAATGTATAGAAAGTATTTTCTCCTTAACACTGGATTCTTACTGTAACAGTTTGTAACTTTTTAATTTTATAGATACATCCTGCTCATTTCCCCATTTCATTAATGTCATTTTACTGCATAATTTCTAATGATTGAGTAATGTTCTATCAAAAGGAGGTACAATAATTAGCTCTGCATTTCTCAGACTTGAACAAGTACATGAATCTTTTTCAAAGGAAAAGAAAATTTTCATGCTCTATCCAGGATTAACTTATATTACTTTTATTATGTTGTTATTCCTCTATTTTGAAATATTGAGTCCTTCATGATTCTCACTTCAGAATTATTCCTCAAAATATTATTCCTCTAAGATTTATTCCCCTAAGTTGTCTATAACTATAAAGCGAAAACAAATTTACATTTAAATTTAGAAATACAATCAATATAACTAAAATGCTAATATTCATTTAAGGTGATAGTTGGTGTTTAATCATAGGATGATAAATGTTTTATATTTTCTTTCTTAGTATGGTTCATTGCATTTTAAACCTGATAAGACATCATCTTGAATATCATCATCCTCATTTTTCCTTCTAATAATAAAGTTACTTTAAACTAGTGATCTATTATTTCCATGGGTCAGTTAATTTAATGGTGTACCCCACAATACAATACAATACCAACCCAACTTTTGACAAAAATTTCTTACTTATTTGCTGGACACAAAGTTAGTTACTCATATGTGCACATGACATTGACAACTACTTGCCAAGTAATAACTCAGTCCTCTTACAATTTTTCTCAGAACTGTCATGTCATGTCACGACAGTATGCTGTGAAGTTAGCCTTCCCTTGGCACTAATAATATGATTATAAACACCAGCATTGCTTGAGCATTGAAATCATAGCATAACTGTTAGTTATAAGTTGGTCTACCAGATGGTATAGAATATATTTACATTGACATTTTTTAGATTATCATCACAATAAAAACACTCATTAAAGAAAAACTTCTTTCACAACTCAGGTCCTTAAGATGAAATCTTTTGGAGCCCTAAACTGACAAAGTCTGTTTTTTGATACCTGATATATTGGTTTTCTATTGCTACTATGAGAAATCACCACAAACTTATTTGGTTAGTTAATTAGTAACAAACTTAAAACAGCATTCATTTTTTACCTTAAAGTTCTGGAAATCAAAAATCTTGAAATTATGGTGTCTGCATGGCCACATTCCTTTTGGGGACTCTAGGGGGAAAGTCTGTTTCTTACCTTTTCCAGCTCTGGGAAGTACAAACTTCTTTGGCTCATAATTCTGTCCATCTTCAAAGAACCCCTCCATTCATTACTGTATCATCTTCTATGTCGCTGACACATTTGCATCCTTTTTGTAAGGAATTTTGTGATGAAATTGGACCCATTGTCAAATCTCAAGATCCTTCCTTGATTGTGTGTGTGTGTGCATGTAGAAGACTAGCGTGTAGGCCAGAAGTGTGTATGTTGTGGAGGGAGTTACAGAGACAGAGTGGGGAACAGACCTCTCTGTTAAGATCCTTGATTTAATCACATTGTAGAATTCCTTTTACCATATAAGGTAACTTATTGAAAATTCTGGCCATCAGGATGTGAGCATCTTAGGGAGATTATAATTTAATCTATCATATCTGAGTTCTAAAAACTTGTCACAAGACATTGTGCGTATGTAAATTGTAAAACTGTGATGTGGTGTGTTGTATGTTATATTCATTAGGCATGATTATGATTTTAGGATACCTTTTTCATGCTGACCTATATAAACCACAACTATGTACATTTTTTAAAGAGGATTTTTTTGATAAACAATACCAAATTTCCCTTTGGAAGTTTGAACCAAATTATATTCTTGATAGTAGTGCAGAATATGCTCTCTTGTCCTTTGACCTGAGTGGATATTATTATTTGTTAAAAATTCTTTGCTATTTAATAAGAAAATAGAACAGTATTACGTTATTATAGAATAATTTGATACTAATTGACTCTGAACATTTTAAAATATATTCACTGATCATTTGTACAAAAGGAAATCATTTAAATAAAAATTTTAGTCAGTCTATATTGCTTATATTGTTTTGCTAGAAATTACTGAACCTGTGATATCTTTTTTTAAAGATTTTTTATTTATGCATACAAGCATTGGGGTAGAGGTCAGAGGTACGGGGCGGTGAGGGAATCCACCAGACAGAGCAGGGAGCAGAACAGACAGATGGACTGAAATCCACTGCTGAGGAGACCAGCGGGCGGGCAAGGCAGGAGAGGTCTGCCTGTGCCATGTGGGTTCCCTCCCCAGCCAGAGGCAGGGATCGAACTTGGGCTGCAGTGGCTGTGGTTTGCTTCATAGTGTGTTGCTTAACCCACTGCACCACCTGGGAAGGAGGGCCCTGTAAATAATATCTTCCTGATGCTTCAGGAGGAAAATATAGAATGCTTCTCAACTCAGGTCCACATCGCAGAATATTTAGGCAAGTGAGCTGAGTATTTTTGGAATGATGCAAGGATGACACTGTTCAGGAGGAAACCCATTCAGTTCAGAGTGTTTTGTATTAGAGTCTTTATGCCTTTTTGCTGGGGTGGCTGGTCTTTGTGGATTCATGTCTGAGCTAGGAATATTTGTTCCTGCTCTACTTGGCAGTGGTCTTCTCTCCAGGGAAAACATCATGCTATATATTTACAACATTATTCAATAAGTACTACCTATTTTATAAGAGCAATTATTACCTCAAGAGCTTAAAAATATGGGTGACAAAACGTACTGAATAGATAAAAATGAAAGGGCTTTTAGAAATTATTTCATTACACAACTATTGCATGCTCATTGAATAAAATTTTTAAATTCAGGCAGACTATTTTTTAGGATATTAATAACATACAGTATAAAACAGTAAAAAACTGTACACTTTATGGAAAGTGGGTACAATTTTATAGGTGGCTGGATTTTATGAAGACTCTCTATTTTTGCTTCCAAAGAACTGGTAACTTGTTGTCAAATTAGGAAAAACAGGCACAACACAAAGCGTTTAACCCTGAGGAAATCGTGCAAACACAGAACTCTCAGAGTTTTGGGAGCCCTCTGTATCCTTTCTTTCCTTGCTGAATCCCACTGGGGCTTTTTCTTGAAGAAAACAAGTATCAGTGGTTTTCTTCCTTTAATGTTTCCAGGAAGAGGCTGTTTTTAGCTGAGAGCTGCTGCTTTGCCTATCACTGCAGTGCTGTGTAGGATGCCTGGTAGAGAAGGCAGCTGGAGAGGAGGAAGTCGGAAAGTGAATGGTGTAAGGAGCCCTGGAATAAAAAGAATGTGCCAGCACTGCCCCCAGCAAGTTTAGCTTTTAGGCACAGCCCAACAGGGTGCCTCCTGAGCTCTTTCATTTGTTTGGTGTTCTAGGAAGATCTGATTATTTGTACCATTTCAATGATATTGTGAGGTTAAAAATATGTCTCCTTATGCATGGTAATTAACAACAGGCTCTGCAGAATGGAATATTCCAGGATTTAGAGAGCGCCCAGCATCTTGTCACCGGCAGCCAGCAGATGGCGTTAGTGCTCCATAAAAGGAGAATAGGCTTGGTGAAGCTGGGAGGTTCAGCTTTGTTTTGCTTTGTTATTTAAGCTTGACAATACCCATCTATATATTCTGTGGGCACAGAGTGTTTGAGCCCAGTCTGATCTTAAACTTGTTTTATGATGATATCATTATTTTTTACTGCTACAAATTAACTGTCGGTTTCAATCTACCCCATGTTTCCGCTGCCTTCGGGGATCATCTTGTCAGTTATGCAGCTTTCCAATTTTATGGCTGAGATCAAGAATGATTCCTTAAAGGCACATGGGAAACACAATATGTCTTCAGAATGAAATGTGGGAGAGGGGATGTAAGCTTTCTTATGTGGCTGATACTGTAGGGGTGCAGGAAAGATAGCTAAGGGCAAACCACAAAGGCCCCAATTCAGTTTGAAATTTGAGTGTCTTGACATTTACTCAGGCACAATCATTCATGTAAGTATTGATAGTGACCTTCTATCGATGGAGTGAAGTGGAGCTAGATGAGTTCCAACATTATCTTATAAAACTATGTTCAAACACATGAAAATGTAAAGAGAAACTTGTGGACGTCCAGATCTGCTGGAATTCTGACACTAAGGCATAACTCATTACACAAAGTCACTCATTATTCTTTCTTACATTTAATTCTTATTGAGTGCCTACTAGGTGCCTGCTTTTATTCTGGGTTCTGGAAAGTCCTTGCAAACTTATTAGGCAAAAACTCCTGATTGCTGCCTAATCTTTTCTTGAAGTGAAAGGGCACAAAGAGATTAAGATCCTCTTTATAGAGTTGCCAGAACGCCACTGATGGATGAGAAACTTGAAGGAGAAAGGGGTCACATTACAGCTTGCCCCAGTCAAAGATTTCCATCAGCAACATTGTCATAAATCTATCCCTGAATTCTGTTACCAGCTAGCACTGTCCAAGGAGGGACTGTGAGATACAGGGAAAAATCCCCAAAGCCAGTGCAAAAGGCCAGACTGTACTTCAAATGTAGATTGGGCAGAGTGAGCATGGGTTCTGGTTCCCTGCCAAATTATCTGGAATCTACGTAAAATTTATTACTCTAATGTCCAGAGTAATATGATAAACTGCTCCAAGACTTGCAGGTTTTTATCAGAATTGGATAACAATGATTATTCTATAGCATGCTCAGTGTCCTTTCTGGGTATTATTTCAATCCTTACAACCTTTTTCAAGTTAGGCATGATGATGGTCTTTTTACATAGAAGATAACTGAGGCTTAAAGAGCTTCATTAACTTGCCTGGTTAGCAGTTAAACTGGGACCTGTACCAAGTCTGTCCATGTTCTTCCCACTAGGCCATCCTCCTTCTCTTTTGAAGATCTGGTTGCTATAACACTGTTCCATTGGGGGAACAGGTAGAAAGAGGGAGAAAGGCAGCAAGCATGACAGATGTAAAGCAATCAGGCAGAAGGTTTCATACCCAGGACCCTGAGGTGTCCCATCATATGGGCTGCAGAGCTTTGGAATATCAGGAAACAAAATGAGCACATACGGCCTGGAGATGTAGCCAGCAGAATTGGGGTGGCTTATTCTGAGCAAAGGCTTCAGAGCAGCAGTCAGACTGTGGAGTTAAAAGCAGAGAAAGAAAGCACAGTGAGAACTGCCATACCAGGAAAATCTTTGCTAGAGTTCAGGAAATAAGGGGTGGGTAGCAATGCACTGGCCTTTTCAACGCTACTCTCAGGCAAGGATAACAGCACAACTGGCAGAAGCATCTTGAAACTCAGACAGCCACGGATATTTATTTATAGAGAAAGTGCTCAAGGTGGGATAAATGCAAGAAACACTTTAAACATGAAGAGTAGTGCAAATGGGCCTACTATTGATTGTTAGCGGAAATGTCCATGTCTGTCTCATGAACAAATATTACTCCTGAGACCACCTTTAACAAAATATTTAGTCTGACCTCTCCAGACTGCATTTACAAGCTCATTTCTCTCTTTGTGTTTTAGGGCCTTTTTGCTGAGATGTAAGCAGACTCTGTGCAGCCATCCCTGAAGACTTGCATGAGAAGAGCTTCAGACAATAGAAAACAATCCTAAGTGATTGTGCAGAGGGTTTTCATTGAAAGGTATCATAGAAATGTTGCAAGAGAAGAAAAAGAAATTATAGGAAGTTAGCATAAAGGGACGGAAAGCGCATTGGGCTGTAACTTCAGCTACTATGGCAGATGTTGGAATGCCAGGAAGCAAAATTGTCAGATGTTGCCTGTTGGGTTTCACCCACTACTTGACTCCTTTCCCATATGCTTGCGATTGAATCTGTTGTGACTGTGGACATAGCCAAGTGTGGAGAACTACTTAGGGCAGTTTAAGAATCCATTAGAATCATTATATCTCTACTGAGCTAGCCAGAATAATCAAATCTATGTCCAAGTAGAAACTAGTTTAACTGTCAATCTTACTTACCTTTCAAAAATTGGAAGGAAGTTCTTATGCAAGATTTGCTCACAAAGGCCGTCTAATGGTTCTTTAAAGACATTCTGCTCATCTCCAATCAAAAATGGCTTCATATTTATATTACTGAAGGCCATTTTAAAAAATGTATTATGGCTTCATTTTAATCATCCGCATAAGCATGGGCTGGAATTGAGCAGTCTGTAACTCTCACATAAGTGATGTCAAAAAAATAAATCTAAAAAAAAAATCAAGCTGCATATTTATTTGATTGCTCAAAGTTCCCAGTGCATTATCTGGATAGCCTGTCCATTTTTGTCTGGGTTAGTGTCAAAAGTTTTCAATTGCAAGTCCCTCCAGGCCAGGACTGGTGTCAGCTCCATCACTCTGAGAGCCCTGGTCTCCTCATCCAATAAGCATTTCTTGAGTGTCCATTAGGAGACAGGCCTTCCTGACTGGCACACTCTGGAGATGGCAAGACATTTTCCTTCCTGCATAAATAAATACGTGCAGAGCATCAAAGGTTTTTCCTCTCATTTTTTTCTTTCTGCACGCTTGCTTTCTCCTTTCCTGATCTATAGTGGAAAGGAAGGGAAAATCAGGCATCCCGTTTTTGAATTTTGAGGGTTCCATTCAAAACTAATACTGATGTAAATATAAAGCTGGTTGAGCACTAAGGTGCTTGCTGTTGACTGCTCCATGGCAGCCGTTTGGTTGTGTTTGATTTTTCTTTCTTTTATTTACTTATTTTTGCTTTTACCTGAATCTCTTCCCCATAGTCAGGAAACAAACACAATGCATTGTTTCAATTACCACCCCTGACAGCCACTGCCGCTCTCGTATGCCCTGTTGACTCCCACCAACAGATTAGAGGCACTTTTGGTCATTGAGCTGTCTTGAATCTATAAACCACATGATATTTTTGGGTTACTGAGGAGAACAGGAGCCCAAGAATATCAATCAATATCTTTAGAGAGATACCAAAGATCTATCAATCTTGGAAGGCTCAGATGCTCAAAACTCTGTCTCTGTGCAAATGTGTTTGGTATGACTGTATAGACATCTGGAGTATTTATCTGACTTTTGATATAAATCATTTACACTTCTGGGAACTGTTGTATTTTTGTGTCCTTCAATCACTTGTCTTGGAGGGAATGAAGTATAGTGAGAATCCTGGGAACTAGGTCTATGATAACACCTAAAAACCTTCTAATTGGAGCAAGTTGTTCTTTACAAATGTCATTTCCATCAGTAAAGTGTGACTAATACCTTCCTACACTTTACTTAATATAAGAGAAGTACAAGTCTTTTAAAATTCCAAAATGCTTTACAAGTGTGTGGCTAGAAAAAAAAAAAAAAACAACACACAACACTTACTAAATCTCATTTCTGTAAAACAAGCCACAGTAAGGTAATAGTACTGTCTAAAGAGATACTCTCATGTACAACGTTCCTTACTTGCAATCCTTGTACATAAACAGAACATCACACATCTGTACTAAAGCAGTATCAGTTTTATGTTAAATCACTGGATTTTGGAGCCAGGCAAACTTAGATTCAAATTCTAGCTCTGCCATTTTTGACTTGTCATTTAAACTCTCTATTTTGTTATCCATAAGTAAAGCTAATGATTTCTACTTAATAGAGTTTTGATAGAGATTAAGTGAGATACCATGTGATAAAGGATCTCATATAGTGTGCGTATGAAATGCATTTATTATTAGGAACTTGTGTACCCTTCTACTTCACTAGGTAATTTCTATTTGCTTTAGGTGAACTATTTTGCCCTCAGTAAAGCTAAAATTTATGAGTTATTCTTTCATTTCATAAACATGTTTGAATTTCACATGAGAGAAACCTAGTTTCAGCCAACAACACTTCCTACTTGGAGTCCTCCTGTTGAATAACTAACTAGGTCTCCATATTTGTGGAATCATCATTTGTAGTGACTAATAAGTCAAGGTGGTCAGAAGACCCATCATAATCTCATGCTGTGCTGTTCCTGTTATGTCAGGAAGGCTGAGTTCCAGTCTCCCTGAGTCCTGTGGAATGTACTTGACAGAAAGTACCTGAAGTCACATCCTAACTTTGCCCATTATTCATGGTATGACCTTAAGAGAGTTATTTAACCTTTTAAACTTCTACTTCTTCATCTTTAGTAAGTGGATATTAGTAATAGCCAACACTATTTTAGCTCCTTCCATGTGCACGTCCTGTGCTCAATACTTTGCATACACTAACTCATTGAACCTAGTGACAACCTGTGAGGTGAGGATTAATTCTAACGCTTGTTTTATAAGTGGAAAAAAATCCCAGAAAAATAGCAAAAGTCCAGCTAGTAAATGTTCCAACTGAACCTCCATCCCACAGAGTAGCTTATGTTCCAGAAGTGATAGCATTTCATACTAACATTGAACTCTTAACAGCATCTGGCACCTGTAAACATCAAGTAGATGTTAGTCAATTCTAGGAGTGAGGAGGCTGTTTCTCTGGATTTAATGCTTTTGTCCACCTAGTTTGTGCTTTGCTGAGTTGAATTTCTGATCAGGTAAAGGTCTCTGTTAGGAAACAGATCAGATTCATGGAGAGGTAAATTTACATTAGTTATTAATGCTGATTCAAAAACCAAGTCTAATCTTAGACTCCTGTCAACTTCACAAAATCTTAGTAAGTTCTGACCCTTTTTTTTTCTTTTCCAGTCTATGCTCATTTGTTCTCTGAATACATCCTAATTATAAACATTAAAAATAAAGTATACTCTCTCACACTGATAATAAAAACCAAAAGTCATCCTTTATCCTCACGTCAGAATTTCAGTTGCCAGAAGTGATGTATCAATTTGATCTGAATATGAACAAAATTCTACTGAGTTTCAATTTTCCCTCTGAAGAAGCTCAGAACACAGTTGTGGCCACAAGAATGATCACTGAGCCCTGCTATAAATAACAATGACAGACAGCTTTTGTTGCCCCAGGTTAAAGAATGTTTGGAGAAGGGCCAATGAAGGCTAATTATAGCTTGAGGGCATAGCCTTTATAGTACGAGGCCAGGGTTAAAAGTCCTTGCAAAACTGGGATTTTCCTCTGCTTTTGGGAAACTATTCCTTTAAGGATATGGATGGAGCCCGAGGAATAAGAGAAGATGCCAAAGAGTCTTGTAATAGCTTAACAGCTGTCCTTTAACTGGAGTCAATCTGCCATTTTCCTCTTATCCTCTGGTTCTTGGTTTGTGATATTTTTTTCACTGCAGCAAGTATTCTGACTCTTCTCTGTCACAGAAAATGTGGCTTTTCTTATCTGTAAGGTGTCTTAATTTAGTGGAAAATAGAATTGAGTCCACTGCCCACTCCCTGTTCCAGGAATATTTTGCTCAAAATAGGAAATATATAATGTGTAGGCTGGGTGGCTAGAATTAGGTTGGATCTGTAAGAAACAGGAAGATTTGTTTGCTTCAGAAAAAAAATCTCCCACTGCCCTGGCTGGCTTCAGAATCCAGGACAAATATCTGGACTCAGAGGATAGAAATCAAACCATCCTCAGTGAGTTATTATAAAGATGACCCTCCCCATGGTTTCCCAGTGCCCTTTCAACAAAGCCTTTTGTGACCAAACTGGCCCTTCAGTTAAGATTTGGAACCATTATATTTAATGTCTCCTCTCATTGATTAGATTAAAAGAGAACTATAGAAACTTTCCTATGGAGATAGGCAAATCTTTTCTTTCTTTCTGTTTGTATAATGAAATCAAATATAAAGCTGTCTGTTCTCTAGACAATCAGATGAAATGATTCTCCTCAAAATGGAGAGGAGGAAAGTTGGAAGTGCAAAATGATTTCTGAGTTTTTTTATGGTTTCAAAACACTCATCAGGGTAGACACTACCAGATTTATTGCTATCCAGACTTTGGATTCTTATTTCCTGTGTACCTGTTGGATAATAAAAAAGCTTAGATTTGTTTTGACTGTTCCTGTACACCACAGAGCAACAACAAAAATGTGAGTCATTCCATCTCCAACACAGAGTCTGGAAGGAAAGAAGGCAAAAATCACTCACAGCATGTATGGAATTTCTAGTGCCCATAACTGAGAGATGGGTGGGTCACAGAACACAGCAGAAGTGTACATTTCTTACTGGGTGAAGATTTCCATGTATCAGGACTCATGGAATACAAATAAAACTTGAATGTTAGGGAAGGAACTTCTTTACACTTGCCCAGATCTCAATCGAAAACTTCATTCTTCCATTAGAAAAGAATTGTGCTTTGTGATTTATAAAGTCTATTGCTTTTTCTTCGAGTTGAATGTTAACGTTCTGCCTCGTGCCCTTAACTTAATGGATATTCTCAAAACTGGCAGCTTTTCTTTCATGCGGGAAGAAGGAATAATTCTGAATTAAGAGCACCAAAATAGGTTAAGGATACATTATGTCAAAGGCTGTAGATTGTTAAAAAGCAAAGGGAGTGCACATCTTGGGGTAAATACAATTAAGTGCAACTGAGTAAGATTGCCAGCCATTCCATCTCAGTGACTTCACCTGTTGATGCCAGAGGTGACCCTTTCTAGTCTGTCTAAAATTTAACAGGGTACAATGCATTTTTTCCCGTAGTTTCTGAATGAGCCACAATTGGTGAGTATAGTAGATACTGTGAGTGCCCTGCCCAGATCCCATTCCCAGGTCACGCCCCCTTCTTCAGATTCCATGAGCTTTACCTACCAATGACCCACAGTTCCCTTCCATCTCCAGAGAGTTGCCAGTGGCTGGCCCATCTCCCAAAAGATTACGATTCTCCAACTAGAGACAACCAATGATTGGTGGATTTGAAGATAAAAATGGATGTCTTCCTTGCTTCAAAGATAATAATTTATTTTGTGGTGTGAGTCCATGGATTAGGTTAGCATTTGCCTGTGTATGGGACTATAACCTTGCTTGGCCCTTTCTTCTTCCTTCTGCTTATTCTTATCCTTCCTGAAGCACTTTGCATGAAGAGTACCCCTTTAGTAAACTTCATGCACTAAAACTACTCTCAGATTTGATTCGAGGTGCCCAGATCTACGGCTTTGAGTCTGCTCATATATTTATTTTGTCCCGTTGGATTAAACAACACGCTATCACTGTTAACTAGAATTCCACTGGAGAATAATAAACTTTCTCCAGATTTTGAAGTCTATTCTATCGACCCTTTTATGCCTTTGTAACAGAAGATGAGCTCCTTCAATTCAGTAGTATCCTCTGTGCAGCCTTTATCCATCAGCTTACAGAGAAGAAGTCTGATTGGCAAAGACTCAAAGCCACAAAGGTTGGAAGTTTGAACTCAGTGACTGATTCCTACTCCCGTCCTTCCAATTTTGGTAGTTTGTCTAATATTAACTCTATTTATAGCACTCCTTCTAAAAGCTTGGCTTTCCAAATTAGAATAATGTCCTGCCACAATAGGAATAATTATTATGGCTTTAGTATATGGTAGTCATCTGGGTGACACAATAAAAGATTTTCACTTGTGATCAAGCAGTCCATCTACATCCGAAATGATATGTATTTTCAGGGTTCTCTGTAATTAGAAATGTGATTGTGTAAATGTCTGAAAATCTGTACTGGGTTTAAAAGAAATTGGCTGAGAGCCCATTCTAATTTCAGATACAAAATTTGCAAAATTTGAAGGGCTCCTTGTATCGCTACTAGCGAGTGGTACGAGGGTGGGCTGATTCAGCAACTGGAAGAATGGTGATTCTAGCTGACCGGCACAGTCCTCGAGGAAATGTCAGGTTGATCCTGCTGCTTAGAAAAGCAGCATACTCAGGGGTGATGAAAAAGGACACAGGGAACGGAAACATTTCAAAGGCATTATCTCTTTAGGTTGGGGCAAAAATACATGGTTACACAGTGGAAGTTTGAACCTGTCACAGACATCAAAACTATGCTTTGAACCAAACGTGATTTTCAGATATCTGATGGATGTACCAAATTGTATGTTAGTGAATATCAATATAATATTTTGATCTAAAGAAATTAGCTCTTTGTGTCTATCCTGTTATCACTTATTTATAATCAATAACTTCTAATTAATTCTAAAACATTCTGTTTAGAGTTTGCAGGTGCTTGCTATTTTCTATTTCACCTTCTGATGTTCATTTTGATTCAATCCCTTTGGGTTCACAAGTGATTTTTGCTGGATTTGGAGGATGTAAAGTTGTTAGTATTTAATCTTTGAGTGGGATACATCCATTTGAAGGTCAATACTGAAAATTCAGGGAATTGCTTTTAACATTAAATAATCTATGGTTTATTTGTGAAAGTCACAGAATTTCACTTTCTATTTCCGTAGGATTCCATATGAAAATAGTCACTGCATTTAAGGAAATGTAAAGATTTTGTTGTTGAATTTCTAAGCAAAAAAATCCCGGAACTTGCTGTTCATTACCTAAAAACTAAGTTTAATAATAGCCACTAATGTTCTTATTTCAAAATCCTTTTTTTCCACTCACCATGTGATTAGCTTGCTACTTGAAGGTGTTAGTAATGGAAGGTAGCTCTGGAAGTTAGGTACCTCATATCCTTTTGGACAGAAGGGAAGCAAAACTAGGTGAGTCTAAAGAAAAAACATTACCTCAGAAAATGTGAAGACTTTCCTTCTCTTTTCCCTGTGGTCTTCATGCATTTTCTAACCATCTCTATCTAAATGAAAAATCTGTTACATTTTTGCAGACAAGAATGGTGTAGCTGACAAGATATTTGTCTCTAGGCTTTATTATTAGATAAAAATTGGGAATAAAAAAATTAACTTCAAATTTTATATTTTAAGGTACTATGTTACTAAAAAGTTTTATTGTCTAACTTTTGTTTATACCATTTATTGAAAGGACATTCAATGGTATTTGGAATTTTAAAATCTTTTGAAAATAAAATGTTGACTCTGGCTAGCTAAGTATCTCTAATAATATTTTACTAAGTCAGAACCTGGTAGGGTAGGGAAATAATGGGTAAGTTAAAGGACACATGGTTATAGAATGGTTAACCATCTCTAAGTTGGTTTTACATACTGACTTAAAACTTAGTTTTTTTGTCTCTTTCTCCCTCATTCTATCTTGTCCATTTTTTTAGTAGTTTGACCAAGTCATTACTTGACTGGACTAGTAATGTAAGTCATTAATGCAGATTAATCACCTGTAAATAATTAATTATTTTTATAGATGTAACTATGGGTGATATGTGGTATAACAGACCATTGATAAAATGGAAGCCTTAACGTGGTTAGCTCTCCATTATATATGTTCCTTAAGAAGACAAAGATAATCCAAGAGATAGATACTACAGAATAAGCTGTTTATATTAACATGTATTTGTTTGATTTTTAGAGCAGATTTTCTTCCATAATTACAATGATTAAGGCAAACATCAAATTTAATTTTCATTATCTGAGTTTCTACTAACTAATGACATAGTGAGGCGTTTTATATACTCATTGTTGGAGGTCAATCTGGAAATAAAATATTTACTTCATGCAGTTAATTTACTAGGTGACTAAGTCATATCTGGGTAACTGAGAAGTATCTTCAAGAAGGAAAAAAAAAAAAAAACCACAAAAGCATGATCGCTACCCCTAGAGATATTGCAGAGTCCCCAAGTTTTTGTTATACATAATGGCAATTATTCTATTGTGTGTATAAAGTATTATTAAATTAAGTCAAATAGACTCCAAAACTAAATAATTTGAACTCTATTATAGGTGTTCCGAGAAAGCATGACACTGTCTAGTGGCAAGTTACCTGTCACCCTTGCTCAGTTGTTTTCTCCAGGGCCATTCCTAGGATATACGAGGCCCCAGGAAAATCGTTTTTGTAGGGTATCTGTTGACATAGAAAATTTGATTAAAAAAAAGTGTCAGAAGACTCATAGGCTTTTATAAGATATGGTAATTTTCAATAAAGCTTCAGAATAAGGGCTAAAAAAGAGCTATTACAAGTTTGTTTGTTGTCCAATAATTGCATGCAAAGGTTCTTCATAACAGCGAGTAGCCAGGTGCTATATCTTTGTCCTTTATTGTCAAGTGCATGGTTACAGACAAATTTTATGTCTCCTCCAGGTGAGAAAAAGGTAGCAATGTGGTTATTATTCACAATGCCATGCCTCTGCAGATCCTGTTTGAATTGAAACAATATAGATCTTCTTGTCTCTGGAGTTACTAATGCCATTTGTTTAATACTGGTTACATCATTTCTCACAAAGCTGCATCATCCATCATGGAATGAACACTGGTTTCCTTTGACTGTCTTAAGGGTTGTTACTGTTCTTTGTTGATGGTGACCACAAATGCAAGACTTATCCAGTGTATGTAGGAAAATGTGAATGATAACTTGTTTTCTGGTCATGACAAATCTAGAGTTTAGGATTTTATAACATAAACAGAATGACACATTTTCCAATCATGTCTTCTCTTCAATTCTTTAAAGTGACAATGGCATTTCTAGAACATGACCTCTTTTAATGTTGACTATTTTCTCCCACCACTGCCAGCAATGGAGGAGGTGGAGAGATCTGTGGGGCACAAAAAGAGTGGCCCCATTTCTACAAGAAGTGTCCATCCCTTGTGCAGTATGGCTTAACAACCTGGGAAGGAACAACATCAACACAGGAAGCCAGAGAAGACATAGATCAACAAAGTCACTGGAGATAAGGAAACAAAGGTCTCACAAATTCTTGGAGAACATAGAGGAAACCTTGGGTAAATAGCTGGAAACATGGAAGCTGTGGAGGAAGTGGAGTGGCAGTCCTGTGGACTGGTAGCATCTGTTGCCACCTTACTCTCTTGGTGTTATAGATGGGGGGGGGGCAACTCTGTCTGAAGAACTCTTACACCAGTACACATGTGTGAACTCAAGCTCATGGGGTTGGCAGTATACAGTCAGTATCCCAGTACTCTGGACTTGCCCAGGGCCCCAAATCAATATGTCAGCACCGATCTAGAGACACAGTATCACTTCTGTAAAACAAGTTTCTTCAATGAAAGAACAATAGAATTATTAGCAGAGTATTTTTCTTGGAGGTTCTTCAGGGCAGCTGGTCTACCTCAGGTAGTGGGTAGAGGCTTAGTGTTCTGAAATGGTAATTGGGACCCACAGGGATTCTGATCTTATCTGTCTTCCTGTTTAATGACACTGCCAACTCCCATTGACTCTAGGCATTACAGAAGAACTTAGACATTTTTTGGGAAGGTATTTTAAGCATCGAGATCCCTAATGAGGAGGCCCAAGAAGGGTCCCTGCTTGCCCGTGTCTAAAAGCAGAATGGGATTTCCTCATTGCTTCTCTGTTACACTTTGTATCACTAACAATCACCTTATAAAGACTTGCAGTTTGATCTTAGATTGCTGCAGTTACTACTAAGGCATCCTCTTCCATGTACCATTAGATAAATTTCACAGATGTTTACAAGCTACCTCTCTGAAGTAGAGCCACAAAAGTCTAAGATTTTAAGAGAAAATCACCATATTCTTTAAGTATTAACATAATTTCATAATCATTCATGTATTTAATAGTTCATATCCATTTCAGACTGTTGGACTGAGCTCTGAGAGAGCTTCAGTTCATGGACTCCTCAAACAGAGAAAACATTCATGGAAATTGGAGTCATTACTATTGCTTACTGCATTTTTGTTTAAATTGGTGAAAGCTGAACAACTTGTCACTTTAGTAGAAAAAAATTGAATATGTGAGTTTTGTAAGAGCTTTAGGAGCTATAAATTATGACTAGTAATGTAAGTATATTTTTTTAATGTCTTGTTCCATTCAAAGAACAAATGAAAGGTAGTGGAAGTTCCTTTGTCTTTTTGTACTTAGAAGAAACAGATATGAAAAAATTGGTATTCCAAAACCATACATAAAACATTATAGTTTAAGAACTTTAGAATGATAATAATTAGAAAGAAATGCATCATTTGTGAAGAAAAGAAATAAAATACTTTTCGTTTCTTAGTCGTTTTAGAGAAAAAGATATGGTAATGGTGAGAGGTAGAACTTAAATAATGTTTTGAAGCATAAATGAATTCCCGACTTCTACGATTTTAACTGATTTATTTTGGTTTTCCTCCTTTCCTCCCCCCTCTCCTGTCCCTCCTCCTCCACCTTCTTTCACATATGAGGAGATTTTGTTAAAATCATTTTATGTCTAAATAGACCACTTTCTGTGGAAGTTATTATTTAAATTTACTTTGCAGAAAAATTATGTGACTCTATTCCAAAATAGGGACACTTGGAGAACCTATCTATTCCAAGAAAAGAAGTTGCTTCAGGTAGAATGATGGGTCTGAGCAAACTCTGTATACAATTTAAAAGTCCTTGGGATAATAAATCTGTCTTGGTCTTATGGATGATTCATTGCTGATGTCTTTGTTTATTCTTATTTAACTGTTGAGTAAAAAGCTACTCCTAAGTAGTTGTGATAAAGAATAATGTAGATCCGTATTTGCCACTAAGAAAGGAGCTTCAAGAGAGAGTAAATGAGAAAAGCTAGGTATAGCATTATCCTGGATTGTTTCAATATAAAAAAGAACATAAATGCATATGTAAATTATTTTTTTTTTTCCTAATAGATACATAAGAAAACTGTTGACCATGGTTACCATTGGACTATAGTTGAGAGAGGTCGGATAAGGTGAGCATCCTTAATTTCCATTTAAAAATTTTTTGCATTATTTGAATTCCCTTACCACATTCCTTAATATAGTAGGCAAAATTCCAAAGAAGTTTCAAGGTTTCCTACTTTCCTGGAGTTTTCATACCCTGCATAAAACCAAGATCCACGAATACGATGGGTTTTACTCTGGTGATTTGAGTATATTACATGATGTAACTGATTTTAAGAAAGATTGTCCAGGTGGTCCTGACCTAATCATAAAAGCCCTATATAAAGGCAGAGCATTTTCTTTGGCTGCCCAAAGAAAGAGAAGTCAGAGATTCAAAACATAAGGATTGGATGTACTGGATTAAAGATGGAGTAGACTAAATGGTAAGGGATATAAGCAGCCTCTAAGGCTGATAGCAGTGTGGGGCTGACAGCCAAAAAAGAAATGGGGATCTTAGTCCTACAACTGCAGGGAACTGAATTCTACTAACAAGAATGAACTCAGAAGCAGATTTTCCCCTGAGCCTTTGTACAAGAATTGAGTCCAGCTGATATACCTTGATTTCAGTTTTACAATAGATACACTGATGAGAGAAGCCAGCCACACCATGCTGGGTTTCTGGACTACAGAACGGTGAGTTTATAAATGAGCACTGTTTAATGCTAAGTTTGTGGCCATTTGTTACACAGCAATAAAAGACAACTCTTCGTTTTCTGTAATATTTTAAAAGAAAATGAACAATTTACAGCAGGGATTCCCAGGCAGTAAGATTTTGGACCATTTTTCCCTACTTAGTAATTTCTTAAATAAAAAATCTTAATTAAAAACCCATCTCTGATTGTAAGGAGAATAAGTTCTCCTTTCGAAGTTGGATGTAAAGTTGCTCAACCTAAAGGAAGCCAAATTTTCTCATTGATTTACATTCTATTTATTTATTGGTTCATTCATTCATTCATTCTTGTTTCTTCCTAGTAGAAATATTTGGTACCATAAATTAGCAGGATGTTTTCATGAGGGAAAATTCCCTAAAATCAAACAAATGAAACTAAAACAAAAGCCAGTTTGGGAACTTTTGGCAAGAGAGTCTCAGGATGCACTGTGACTGCAGGAAGACCAGTTCTGGTAGACCAGGAGTCTACCAGAGAACCCAGTTCCTCCACAGGTCTTGGCATCCAGCATGTGCCCCAAACATACTTGTTGCTTAAGACAATTCAATATACATGCTGTCGTTGTATGTTAACTACTTTGTAGGTTTTCTTCCACTCAGAGTCTCCTTTCTACCATTTTGTTTAGTTCCATAGAGGAGAGAAATTTCTATTGCTGTGTATTCTTTAAATTCAGACACCTGGGGGCCTCCCTGGTGGCGCAGTGGGTTAAGCAACACACTATGATGCAAACTGCAGCACGAGTTCGATCCCTGCCTCCGGCCAGGGAGGGGACCCACAAGGCTAGCAGACCTCTCCTGCCTCACCCGCTGCTGCCCTCAGCAGTGTGTTTCAGTCAGTCTGTCTGTTCTGTTTCCCATTCTGTCTTTGGTGGATCCTCTCACCTCCCTGGACTCTGGCCTGTACCCCAGCTCTTATATGCATGAATAAATAAAATCTTTAAAAAAAATTCAGACACCTGCACCTTCCACATAGGAGCTTCCTTCTACCTCTGTCCTTGACATTTTTATGTCATACAAACTTTCTCTATTGAGGCTGGGTTAGGGGAGAGGGGGTGAAATGTGCTGAGAGCCCCCTGCATAAGAATTTGAACTTAGAGCAGCTAAATAAGAGGGAACAATGAAGGATTTGGGTAAGGAAGGCTGGAGATTTATTTATCTCTCAGATTATTTATTTTCTCTTTTCTCCCTTCAAGTTCTTTATGTAGGAGATTCTCAGCGTTTTCCCCTTCCTCACCAGGTAGTTTCTAAAGGATAGTTTCTTCTTATTTCCCTATTGAATGGTCCCAACACAGGACCCGGAACACACAAAGAGTCAATGAATGTAATAATTATTAATAAAACAAATGAACAGCTCACTGGCGAAATGTTTCTTGAAGGTAGAACTCTCTGTGATTACTGGATACTTCAGGCCCAACTTCTTTTAGTCAATCTCTGAAAAGTCTAGCTATAAGATAATTGGAAGGCTCTTTTGGTCTCTGACTATAAAGACAGATGGCAGAAAGAGAAAGAAGGAAAACTAAAGATTATGATGAACTTATACCCAACATATATCAGTCTTCCTTTCTCTTGTGATTTCAGCGGCAGTCCTATAAACTAAGATATTGCTATTCTCCATTCATCCTGGTAGGTAACGGGGCTTCTTTTTTATTACATAGGGATTTAAAATTGTTGATTTAAAGTCCCTACAAAATCTGATTTTTCAGATAGAAGCACATTTACCAGAATACACTGCCTTTCTCTGCCTTTCATTATAGTTCTGAAGACAATTAACATACAATGAACCTTGGGGAAGTTTCTTCTTAGTAAAGGACATCTTGCCCCTTTGTACTAAATCTATATCAATTTCCCCCCCAACTCTGAGCTTTGAAGGCTCAATTTAGCATCCAAAGAATTGCGCTATGTTCTTTCCTTTTAGTACCTCATTACTAACAATAAAGTGTTGAAAAATTGGAGTGTTGGCTGGCAATTTCGCTGTGATATATGGCAGAGCAGAATGCAGAACTTGCTTTTTGTCATCTGTAGGACCTCCAGGTTATTGAGAGTAGATATTTTTCAACGGGAACATAGAAATGGAATAGTCACATCATATGCTCAGTTTATCAAAAATACCTATGACTTCCAGGGGCTCTGCAGGTAACCCACAGGTACTAACAATGCTTACAACAGAATTGGTGTTTTACTGTTAGAGAACATACAGTCACATTTCAGTGTGATTGGCAACTGTCTTCTTGGTGCATTTACTATACAGCATTAACAGAAATCATTGTACAAATTCAATAAGGGACAAGAGAGATTTTCTTAAGAGTTTTAGCAAGGCTATTTTTGCATTCCATATTTCTCTAAGGGTTTCGTGCTTTTTCTCAAGACATAACCAATCCTGTTCTTAGCATTCTATTCTAGTATCTATGCCTCAAGATGGGGAAGGAGGATCCAGGAGCCTTCATCTCTACAGACCAGAGTCAGAAACTCCTGGTCTGTGCTGAGCCTGCCTCCAGACTGTAGGATTATGAATGACTTGCAAAATGTTTAAAATGATTTGAGTTAGTTGCCAAAAGTTAAAAGCCACAAGATTTTCATGTAGAAATATCTTAATGTTGGCCCTTCTTAAAAGAAATTGAAGTTTTGGCAATATTGGGACCTGATTTTTAACATGGCAACCGGGGCGGACTGTTTACCACAGTCCAAGTTGGTTTCTAGAATGTTCCATCTCTTTTGGGATTTATAAAAAGGCACTGCCACCAGGTGTATGAATTATAAGGGTGCCCCATGGGAAAGGAACTGGCCAACATTTGACAGGTTGCCACAGTTGCTGCTACCTCCTGGGGCCATTTTACTCATGTGTGATACTTTTAGGGATTTGAGTTTGTGACCACAGCCAAAATCCTGGGAAGATGCTGCCTGCAGCATACATACTGATGAATGGGGCTGGCCTATGGGTTTTTTTCTTTGATTGTTTGCCCACAGACATGGAGACACCAGCATTTGCTTGACCTAGCACTGCATCTCCCTGAGAAGACACTGGGATGATTTTAGCAGGAATTAAATTCAAAGCCTAGTCTCCATATTCTTAAAGTTCATCCTACTTCCTGAAACTCTACACTCTGTCTACCCCTCCCTCATGGTAATTTGCCATTTGCTTTTTTTTTTTCCAGGCAGGATATAGTGATTTCTTTAGTATGACACTGGGAAATGACTCCTTAAAGAATTTCAGACAGACTTCTTGTGCCATCTTTGAATTAGCTGAATCCAGTATCTATCTCTGTTGACAGCTTGCCCTTATTAAATTGTGCCCCAAAGTGAACCCTGCAGCTACTGACAATGGACGATGCCAAGGAGCTTAGGAGGCCCTCTGTGGCCTCAGCAGATCTAAATAATAGTCTCTCTGTGGCTCCCCAAGAACTGTGAGCTGTTTTTCCTTAGCATTGGTGTGAAAATCATCAAACTCATTTACAAAGTACAGCTGTATGTAATGCTGTATAAGGGCGATAAATGGAATTAATACTATAGCATCCGAGAGCTGAGAAGAGATTCATAATTAAGCACAGTGGGTGTAATAGGAGTCTGTTTGGCAATAGCATGGATTTCAGACTGGGGTTGAACACTGACTGATAGTAGTTTTGTGACCTTGGACAAGTCTCTTATCTGTGACTTTGAAAAGAAAAATTATAACATGAGAACTTACAGTGGAGAAAAACCCTGCCTCCCCTATCAACTAGTTGTAGTAAATTTTGAGACATTCAGAGGTCTCAAAAGTGGATGTTAAAAAACATTTCCTACCTAGTCAGACCTGTTTGATTAAATGAGATTTGTTTAAGTAAGATCATGCATGTGGTGGGGCCGTAGCATCCCTGGATGTTGACATGCCCAGCTGGCATAAAGTGAGCGATCAAAAGTGTGGGTTCCCTCTCTCCCTTGCTTCTATATTATTTCGGGCAAGAGAGATTTTAGCCATTGGGGGGGACAAATGGTTGCATACCTCAGTAAATACTTAATGAACTGATTTATAGTGCAGTCTTAAATGCATGTGGCATCTTAATTGGGACAGTTTGTGTGGAAAGTTGAGAATAATTTGAGAGTTTCAAATACTACAGGATAATGCAATGGTTATAAACAAAAATAAGAAGTTTTGTGTCTTTCATAATGTGAGTTACTGCCCGTTTCCTTTAGGAATGAATCCCAGCTTAAGACTTTATCTCAACATCCAAATCTAGCAGAATGCAAAGGTCACCGTGCCAGTTTAATCTGAAGCTTGTTTTGCAGTGTCAGAGGCTTGGTTTTTAGGAAACGACTTGTGGTTGCTACGGAACTGTTAGTAATGATTGCTGCCTGTTACCTCAATTCTTCATACTCCCAATCTCTAATATAAAATCACTTAGACTTGGGCTGGAGGGCAGTAAACAAACTTTCAAGCAAGAATTAACTGGGGTAGGGCATTTGTGTCTTAATGCAGGAAATGACTTTCATTTTAACCTTTACGTACACTGGCAGCTTGGCACTGTTGAAGGAGCTTCTGATTTCCTAATATTGGATTGAAACACACTGAAACTAGCTCCTCTGCATGAACATTGCTAAAAGCAGGGAAAGTCTGGGCTTTCATCATTCAATCAACATGAAATATCTTTGTTTTATGTGGGACTGGTCTTAGCATGAGCCTTTTATTTTCATGTATAAAAAAGAAATTTAGACATATGCTAGCTTCCTAAGTGGAAAGAGGAAAATAGTCCTGTTGAAATATGTATGTCTATATATTTAAAATATAAACTCTTGTGGAGAAAAATGACATTCTGGCTATATTTCTGTGAGATTTGTGATCCATGTAATAGACACTTCTTACTCTTGAATTATGTTTCTAAGATACGGATCTTAGTACTGATTAATGTATAACCAGTCCTTGGGGGAAAACTAATCTAGTTCTTGAGTTCCAGACACATAAAATTAGGAATGGCTTATTGGATGGGGTGGGAGTGAGGGGTTGGTGAAGAGAAGACACATCTAATCTGTGTACTTTGCAGTCTCACTGATACGCAAATAATTCAACAATACAGAATAAATAACTTCCATTTCTACCACTGTTGCCCTCTCTAATCCCTACAGTCTGTACTTCCCAACAACTATTTGGTGATTTTATTTGGGATTTTAATGCTTCAAATGTGGAACACAGACTAATTGTGATTGTCAGTAAAATCTGAAAGAGAGGCCTAAGTGTAGTTTTACAAAAACATGCAGATAGTTTATAGGAAAAAAATTAAGAAAATATTTTTGAAAAGGAATGTAAACATTACATAAGCTCTGGGTCCCCCAACTCTTAGCATTGTATCCTCCTATTCCTTAGCTGCGAGAGATAGCAGCTTCATAAACAGACACGGTGAGGGCCCTGAGTGAAATTAAGTCTTCTACCAAGTATACGGCACTGCAGAAGACAAAGGTTTATCTGTGTGAATAAACTGAACATACAGTTCAATACATTTATGTTTGCAAGGCTATTTAAGGCGTTATAAGATCTGGTATAAAACTATAAAAATGCAGATGGAACTATCAAATTCATCAAACTGCTGCAATAAATTCAGATGATCTCCAGAGTTGGCAAGGTGATGTCAAGAAAGTTAGACTTGAAGAATGAGACTTGGATTTCTAAATGAGATCAGGGGATAAAGAAAGCAGAGTTAATAGGGAAAATCAAGACTGAAACAATCACCATTATGGTTACATTTGAAGGAGAGTTTAAAAATCAATTCTTTCTGCTTGTTCTCAAACTGTTCTGCCAAAAAACTGACATGGTTATATACTTTTTATTTTTGGTTTATTTAGTCTTTAACATAGCCAGTGTTAGTTCAACAACCCAATATTTGGTACATTATAGAAGGACATAGGTAATGCCATTGATACATTTGTGAATTCTATCACTTTTATAAGACAAAGCATAGTTAGTTAATATTGTCTTAGGTTACCTGTATTTGCAAGGTTACTTATAGTGGTACTTACTATAGGTAGGGAATGTGCTCCCTGATACAACTATCTTTAAACTATAATTTAATATGCAAAGATTAGCATTCTGCAATTAAAAACACATAAAGCAGTATTTTAATAATATTGGGCACTAGTAAAAATTACCCTTCTGAATAAATGTCCACATTTAAACACTAGCATGGTTTAAGAGGAAACACATTTATATTCTGTGAAATTAATATGTAAATACAATATCTGACCTGGAATGAAATTACCATTATTTAAAAAAAAAGGAAGACAGAATCCTTCTCTTCCCAAACCTATTGATTTTAACATATCGTAAACTACATTTGGAATGTAAGGGTTATTTCAAATTTAGAAAATACTACGTTACAGAATAGTATGGTCCAACTTCCTACAAAAGGTGGCACGTATTATGAAAATTTATGCTCAATCCCAGGTTAACAAGTCAGTATTCTTTTGAATTGTCTCAAATATTTGTAATATCTTTTACTTATTAAGCAAAAAACTCACTTTAACAGTGTTTTTTGTATTGTCTGAAAATATTAGAAAGTAAACATATCAAAGATATAACGTTAAGGACTGAAATGGTTGATCTAATATGGTAAATATTTTATTTTTAAGCACATACTATTTTCTTTGTCTTTAGCCTTTTTGACATTCTTTATTTTCTATTTCTCTTGTTTTCCAAGTTCTTCTGTTTTCTTTTTCTAATATTCTGACTTTATGTAATCTACTTCATTAGCCGAATATTATAGTCTTTCAATCTTTCCTTCATTTCCAATAAAGCAACGGTTACCATTAAGTCAATAACCAACTGAACTTTCTCTTTTACCTTTTTAAAAATGTTTCCTTAAAATAAAGTACTTCAGTCTCTAGCTTAAATTTGTATGTATATTATATATCATACACTTAAAGAATACTTAGAGTTCTGTGGAAATTCAACATATTACTGGTACACTATTCAGCAAATGACAAAAATGAATCGCATTTCATGACTAGTATTGTAGGTAGCCTTTGGTTTTTCTGACTAAGCCAAACGGATCACCGTCTCATAACTGCTCCATTTCTTCTGAGCAATCATGGCGCATTCTACAGAGAGAAAACCTAGGGGAAAATTGGAAGTGCAGCCCCTGACAAGTTGCCTTCATGGTAAATCTTGGTCGCATGTACGCTGCTACTATGTAGTAAGTTACTACTGCTTGGACACTCACACAAGGAGTAGGTAGCAGATGTGCAAGAGCTGGCTTCCCTGCTCCGGTTCCCCACTTCTTTCAGAGCACAGGCTGGCAGCGGCCCTGGTTCAGGCGGTCTGGTCTACCTGGAGCACCGCGGGCTGCGCCGGCTCCTCATCAGACCGTTCTGCCTCCTCAGAGGCCAGCGTGAAGGCGCCCTCATAGCTCACCTTCTGTGCCTGATCCGAGACCACAGACTCCTGTTCTTCATCTTCCACGATAGTCAAGTTGATGTTGCTGTCCATGGCAGAGTTACTCGCTCTGGAGGCCACGCGCCCCACATCCCCCTCTGCACTCTTGCCTTCCACGCCTGCACTGGGGGGCAACACCTCAGACACGCTCTCTGCAAAGGAGGGCTCCTCCTCGTCATTGGGCATCTGCTCGCTGCCAGCCATGTCTTCTGACTTGGTCTCATTCTCTGCAGGGCTCTCCTCTTCTCGGACTTTCTTTCGACCGAAAGAGAGAGGAGAAACTTTGAAAGGGGAGCTTTTCCCTGAAGTTAATTTCTGGTGATTGGAAGTGAGAGATTTCTTAATCTTCTCTCTCCTCTCTACAGATACGATCTTTGTTCCCAGTTTGTTCATCTTTTTCTCGATATTCTGGCGAGAAAATGCTTTCTTGAGGCTATCCACTTTTCGGAGGCTGGATCTTTTTATTTTCTCTGCCCTACTTTCTTCCAGCTTTTCCTCTGCACTGTCTTCCAGGGCGTCCTCATCTGGGGGCAGCTCATCCTCGGAGGAGAGGTCCACTGTCTGCAAACCTTCCTCCAGGGACTTGTTTTCATCAGCAGACTCCTTCCCTTCTGTTGGGCTGGAAACCGGCTCTTTCATAAACACGCTGGCAGGGATCTCATTTTCTTCCTAAAAAGATGGACAGCGTAGACTTAATGTTAATAACACATTTCACAAACAGCCCTAAAGTGCTGTAATCTGCCTGTGTGTGCTTTTCACACGTGGGGATGATAGAAACCAAGTGTCTGGGGCTGCAGTTTTCTAGAGTGTTTAAGAGTTAATTCTAATCTGGTCAAGCCATTCCTCCTAGGCTAGATGTGGCCAAGGGCTGCCTATTGGGAATATTCTGAAGGCAGCAGCAAGAGCTCTATCAGTGACAGGCAGGGGGAAGTGGACTGTGACTCAGATAGACCAGGAAGCGCTCTAGATAAAGCAGTTAAAGTAAGTTACTGTGAGCCCAGAGGCACTCTCTTTCCAACCCTTCCAGGTCAGAGGGCTCTGTGCTTACCAAAACCTCGCTGCAAAAACCCTGGAGGTCAAGGAAGAGAAAAGATGGGGCAGGGGAGAGAACTGGGGCTTCTTTACTTGTCAGGCCCATGTAAAGCTTTAATTAGTTTCTCTGCACAAGGAGAAGCCAGACATAAAAGTATGGTCAACCTTGGTTGAAAGGTGCACATGAATTTTTTTGATGGCATAATTTCAGAGTAAGAGAAGTAAGGGTCAGCCTTACTGGGTACTAACTGAGGAAGCCCTGTGGTTTAGGATATCCTTTATGGGCATTAGAAGGAAGGAGGATACTGTAGCCAATTTTAGAGTAATGAGGAGTCAGGCCACTAGGCATAATTTTTTATCACGCCTCAGGGCTTCCTTAAACAAGAATTCTTCACACACATGAGGACAAATGTTTGGGAGTCTGCCCAGCCCTCCTCATTATCTTCTGCACATCTCTTCCTCCAGTGTCTAGGCACATGGGTAAGACTGTCCTTGCAGTGTGTAAGGGAGATGGCTCTCTGAGGGAGCAGAGCACTAGCGGGCTAGGGAGTTGCCCTGTAAGAGCTGGCTGCAAGAGCTAGTTGTAAGATAGTAGATTGAGGCTGGGTGCTTGAGGTAGCAGAAAACTGACAGGCCATAGGGCTACCGACCATTGGGTTGCAGGAAGACGCTGGTAACCACAAGAGGCATAGAGAAGCACCCAGTAGCTTGCGGTGGCTTCACCCCTCTGGGTGACAAAAGGGAGCAAGGAGACAAAGTAGGGTAGTGGGATGTGGAAAAGTATCCCAAAGAAAGAAAGTTTTTGAGAGGGGTGGAGAGTTACCAGAAACCCTATAAAATGGAACCCAGCACCCTAACTCTGGGCTCCTCCCTTGGACCCTCTGCTATTGTCAGGAGTCTCTCTTGCAATAAACCTTGAGCTTGCTCATCTTCAGTCTGGTGTGTAGGTGATGATTCTTCAATTTCTTGGACATAAGAACCTGCCCGTTCAGCAACATCTTCAGTATTACTAAGTGAGCCGATGTGAATTCAGAGAGACTTAGGTCACACAGCACCTGCATACCTTTTATTTTTATATTTCTTTGAATACTGAAAAATGAGTGCCAGTCTGCAAGGTGCCTTTACATTTTCCTTTTTAAAAAGATTTATTTATTTATGCATACAAGAGCTGGGGTGTAGGCAAGAGTTGCTGGAGGGGAGAGGATTCACCAGAGACAGAGTGGGGAGCAGAACAGGCAGATCAACTGAAACAGACTGCTGAGGGGAGCAGTGGACGAGGCAGGAGAGGTCTGCTGCGCCATGTGGGTCCTCTCCCTGGCTGGGGATCGAACTCACACTGTTGTGCAGCAGATGCTTCACAGTGCAGTGCTCAACCTGCTGTGCCACCAGGGAGGCCCGCCTTTACATTTTCACTGGAAGAAATAGCACCAGATAAAGAACCAGTGACACGAGGCCTGGTCTCTTTGCTACATTGCTAAATGTCTGTGTGGCTGTCAGCAAATAACTTAATCTCCTTGGTCTCAGTTTCTTCCAAACATGAACAAGAGGATTTGACCTAGCAGCTTTCAAACTGTATTCCCAGGGGCACTAGGGATCTTTGAGAATGCTGAGATGGACCAGGCTCCGGTCTGTTTCACCCCAGCTTCACCACAGCTTTACCTGATCACAGACTGCCTGGCAAACTTTCACCACTAGATGTGGTGAGCTTAAAAGTCCTAAAAAGATGTAAGCTCTCAACTTCATGCAAAGTTCATGCTAATGAGAAGATCTCTACTTCTTGTTTTGCAAATCTGAATGACCAAAAAGTCAGTAAAAGTAGAGTCATGACCTACAATGTGATCTAAGAGTGGTGTCTACATCTTTTTGACATCCTGATATAAAGACACAATGACAAAGTTTTGATATAGAAGAAATAAACATCCCTCTCCTTACTAACCACCGAGGAGTATAAATGTGATACTCTTTGAAAAGGCATATCCCTGTCTCTCCCTCATGCACACTCACTCCTACCAGAGTACTTTCTATAAACTGGTAAGAAACAAGGATAAACTCCAGGGTAGAGGTAAAAAGCAGAAAGTCTGGTTAAGGTGAAGAAATCACAGATTCTGTTTCCCAAAGCTCCCTCTACACCCTCCCAGAGGGTGTCAGAAACAGTATAAACGTAAAGACTCGACTTAAAGGAGTATGGAGTTCCCACTGGCAATTATGACATGGCCTTTTACAGAGAACACTTTTCCATGCTGCTGGTTGGGGGTGCCTCTATCTCAGGGCATGTACTTCCCAGAAGGAGGAGGATTTTATGTCTTGCTCACTGCTATGTCCCAGAGACTAGAAGAGTTCCTAGTAGCGCAACAGCCTCTTGTTGGATAAGTGCATCTTGGGTAAGGTGGCGTTCTAAGAAATCCCTGAGGGTGGCTGCAGTGGAGACAGCCCCTCTGCTGGGCAGGCATGAAGACTACAACGAATGTGCTTAGCTCTATGAGTACAAGGAATTCTGCTGACTGTCACTGCCACTGGGAAACAGGGAGAGCCTAAGGCCTAAAGGGCTTCCATTTTCAAAAGGATTTTAATCTCAGTGGGTGAATTTCTGAAAGAAGAGCAGACTGCAGGAAGACCTAGGGCACTGATGCTTAGCCCAGAAGGAAAATTACTTCTGGGGTTTGACAAGAGGGTTGGGGAAGGTTTGTCAGGCACGGCTTGTAGAAAAGGAAGAAACCAAGAGCCTTGTGAAATGTTATTAAAATCCCAAAGTGAAATAGGCAGAAATGTAGATAAAAAACTGTGAAGATAAGCTGTGGTTATCAGAGAAGAGGTACATTTTGTACAGTAGAATCTCTTGGGTTAATCCAAAGATTACCTGACAACTTTGCTTTCTTCCAACATCAACAAAAGGCAAACACATCAACTATACTTGTAAGAGAATTAAACAAACAACAAAATCATATCAATAATATTATACTTTCCTCTTAATTATGAATTTTATTATTAAAAAAGCACCATTACTGTGAGTCTTAAGACCCTTTTTGTCTCTCTCATTCTGTGTCCTTGAAAGACAGGTTTGAGAAAAGAACATTCTAAGATGAATCAGGTCTTCGGTAGATACCTACTGCATATATGAGGGTGGTTGAGGGAAGCTGGGAAGCCCAACTGAACTCTTATGTCCAGTACCAGGGAAATTTACACCAGAGCTCTTTGATGGCTCTTGTGAAAATAAAACCGCAAGAGCAGAGATAATCTAGAATGAGTTCGATGTGTCTTCATACAACTGGAAACAAGTGATATACGTCTTCTTGGCTAACTGCTATGCTTCGGCTCTCCTTTTAATTACTCCTGTGTCATTCTGTGTTCTTTCTACTGGATAGTGTTCATTTTGTGGCTTCTTATAGCACCCATTCTGGAGGTGAACCCCTTTTTTCCACATAGGATATTTGTGAATGTCCAAACACATGGAAATCTTACTTTTCCAAATGTTTGCTTAAAAGCAAAAAGATACTGATACTTTAAAAATTTCTGTTCTTTAGCAAGATGTGCTTTATCACTATGACGTTGTTCTAATGGTGATGGACATTCATTTTCAACCTCACTGGCCCTTGGTAACTAGTCTCACGTGTGCACATGTTCTTGTTCAGTTCTCACACACATCTGATGGAAATAATTAATGTTTCATCTGCCTACAGGTGAGGTGACACTCCTGCCTTCACCCTCCTATTTAATGCTTTTGATCTGCTTTCTCTCCCAGCTTCTGATGGCCCTTCAAGTGACATCTTCAGTTTGTCACTGCTTACTAATGCTAGTTACCCTAATGTCGACTTAGGATTTGTGACTCCTTAACAGGGCATTTAGATTCTCCTATGGGCCTGTTTCCTCAGACAGTGGTCCCCAGTAGAGGCCCCCAGAAGCAGATGGCTCTCTGTTCTACAGATTTATTTTCAAAAAGCTACTGAGCCTCCACTGATGCAGCTGCTTCTGGTTCTGACCTTTCACAAGGACCCTCAGGAGTTTTTCAAAGGAAGGGAGAATTAAACAGTACACTTTAAACATATAACATGTGTGAACATGTTATATGTTTAAGCATGTAAGCATATAAACATATATGCTTATAGCATCAAAGAGGAAAGAAATGGAAGGACCCTTGAGAAGTGGTACTTGAGCCTACTTGCTGTTTACATTCATTCCTGTGACTAGATAGTTACAGTCGTGCACGTAGACATCGATACACAGAAGCTTGCCCACACGTTGGGTATTTCTTGGGTTGGAGATGACTGGAAGAAAATCCAATACATAAATATGCACACTTTAAAAGAGAAAGGGAGAAAGGAGACAGACTAGCATTAGAAAGGAAGCCTATAGTAAGTCATCTAAAAGCTGGAATAAGGAGAAGCCAGTGGTTTGCTTGGTCACTCCTTTATCATCACCATTGTTAGAAAAAAAATAACAAAGTTTGTCATGCACACAGGGATGTGGTGGCATCCAAAGGGATATGAGGACCATAAATTTGTGTCCATCAAACGTTTTATCCAAGAATCTCTAAATACTAGTTATTAAAATGGAACTAGGCCCACCTGACATTCTGATTTATAGGTCTCTTTTACACATTGATGGTTTTCTCCAATTTGTGTTTCTGAGGTATAGATTGCCAAGTGGATAAAGTCATTGATTAGAACTGCACCCCTAAGGCAGCTGTCGGTGGAATCAGCAAGTCATAAGAATAAAATGCATTAGTTATAATCCCTGAGCAGTCTTTCACATTCTGGAGGATTTAAAAGTTTCATTATTTTTCAGTGTTATCAAGGGTTCAATTCCTTTTTAAGATCACACTGGTTAGGTGTTCTTTGTTACACATAGAAAAAAACCCCACACAACAAAACAAACAAAAAACCAAATCACACTGAATTATTTAAAAGCTGATGTAGAAAACCCAGTAAACATGAACTTTGCCATAGTGGAATTATATTGTTTGTTTTTACTCATTTCACAATCCGACTCTATAATTTCTAGTATTAATAAAATGAAACCTTTCCCAGTCACTCTTTCTCAGGGTCTCTGCTTCCTTGAAAGAAAATAAGAATAAACTAAGTGATTAGTGAGGTGCTTCCTAGCTCTGAAATATTTGACTCTGTGATGTTAACCTAAATCCCAAACAAATTAATGAACACATTGCAGAAATGAAGTCATAGTGTACTAATGCTAACTTGTTTTGTTTCATGCAGGGATCAAAAGTATAGAAACTGAGCTGCTTTGGAAAACATTTTTCATTCATTCAATTCAAATAGATATAGAATACAAAACAACAGAAGGAACAATATTTACTTGGGAGGGTTGGATCTATGAAAAAATTGAGTTTTTTAAAGTATGAGAGAAAGTAATGATTCCTTAAAGAAATACCAACAAAAATCAGTTCTTCGATTAAAATGCCTAAGGCAGTGGTGACATTCACTAAGTGTAACAAAACAAACTAGTATTTGTTTATCTCATGAACTAAAAGGGCACTGAATAAATAACACATCAAAACCAACACCCCATTATGGGAACATTAATCAATGTGAAATAGACATCACAAGTTGTCACATAAAGTTATCTTTGATTATCTATATTGCCATTTCTTCCAAGTCTGTACCAATTTACAGTTTTCAGAGTAGTGGCTTTAGAGAAAGCGGTATTTAAAAAAATCAATTATAAAACAGTTGCACTTTTTTTTAGTTGCACGATTTTAAAAATGATTTTGCACTTTTAGCACCTTTCTAAAATTCTGGTCTTATCCAAGGAACCCAAGTGATGAATATTTGAACACGTTTATAGGGTCGATTTTCCATGAATGTACCCACAGCAAATAGCTAACCTCTACTCTTTTCACCCAATTTCACAATTTTATGTGGATGAAAGTGTAAGCGCTCCATGAGTCTTCTCATTCTGTTCCCTGGATTTGAATCATTCCCAAGCTGCTTTTACAGATAATAATCATTATGAGGACCTTAAAAGGACATAAGTGGGCACCATACCCTCGGGGTCAGTTACCTATGGAATTCATGTCTCTTCACCCAACAAAAAAACTTTCCTCTTAACTGTAAATTTACTGATTTTCTGAATTTTACAAATTCTATATTTAGTAAAGGACAGTCATACTTACAGGCAAGAAAAAAATCAGTCTAGTTAATTAGTCTTTAGTATTTGTTTTTGATCAGTAACCACTGAGTCTTATTTCATGTATACTAGGTTAGATCACTGGGCTGCATCACAGCTTAAAAACTGATATTAATCTATTACCCAAACATTTTTTTTAAAGGAAAGATGCTAAGAATAAAAAGGATTTTGTAATTTATTTATTTTTTTTAAAAGATTTTATTTATTTATGCATACAAGAGCTGGGTACAGGCCAGAATGCAGGGAGGTCAGAGGATTCACCGGAGACAGAGTGGGGAGCAGAACAGGGAGATCAACTGAAATACACTGCTGCAGTCTGCTATACCATGTGGGTCCCCTTCTTGGCTAGCAGCAGGGATCGAACTCTTACTGCAGTGGCTGCGGTTTACTTCATAGTGCATTGCTTAACCCACTGCGCCACCAGGGAGGCCCTGTAATTTATTTTAATGCTAGAAGGGAGATGCATTTTCTCCAGCTTTAGATACTTGGTTATAATTTGGCATAGTTACTAAGGCAAATGAGGCTTAACAGGTACAACAATGTGGTAAGTTTAAGAGAATTAAATAAATAAATGACATGTTTTAAGTAGGACAGAGTTTGGAATTTAAAGAAATGCTAATGTTTAAATAGGCTGTGAACCAACCAACCAACCAACCAACAGCACTGCACTTTGAAAGATACAACAGGACTTTACAAACCCGAAGCACAGTGTTCATAAATACTACATCAATACACTACAGCCCTAAATATGTGCACTATCAGATGACAGACTTTCTTCACCCCCTACTTTCATTTTCATGTTGTTGTTTTTTTGTCAAACTAGAAAACCCCTGTGCTTAGTAAGGCAGAGTCCAGCATAGGACTCAAGTGGTCTAAAAGTAACACGTTACATAACCTTGTAAAGTTGTACCTATTACTTTATTTGCTCACTCCCTCTCCAAAGATCCAGGGAATACCCACCCTTGCCACTGTGAAGACTGCTGCTACCAAAAGGGAACACTTAGGGAAGGTCCTTTGAGCAGAGTTGATGGGAGGGTGGAGACATAGAGCTGATTCCAACATGGTAACTGTCAGACAATGAAAGGCAAAAAATGTGTATCAGTGTGTGGTTATTGTGTGTGTGTATGTGAAAATGTATGCATATTCTAAAAAGTACTAAAAAAGCGTAAGACAACAGTGGGTGGGGCAGGCACAATTCTTATCCCAAAGCTGGATTTCTAACCCATCAAAAGCATTTCTGCACAAATTTATTTCAGATCTACCCAGGAAGAGTTCCTATTCCTTGAGTACTTATACTATTCACTAAACCATCTCCTATATGTTAATACATTTATTCCTCACTCTATGAGAAAGATGCAAGGGACGAAGCATTCATGTTTAAGAGCACACACTTTGGAATCAATCAAATGTGTTCAATTCCCAGTTTCACCACTTGCTTATTAAAAAATTTGAGACATTTTTGAGTGTAAGTATCCCTTAGAAACTGGGGATAAATGAGAGAACGTACAGAAAGATGCTTGGCAGAGTATGCAGGTCTTATTAAGTATTCAAATATCTTTTGCTCTTATATATTTGTTTTATAGAAAAGGAAATAGAAGCTATTGAATCTGTCAAAGATGACATAGTTGGCAAATGGTGAAAGCGGGATTTGAACTAGTAGCCATAGAACAAAATTATCTTCTCAACGCCTGTCCTGAACCACTCTCAACACAAGTTATTGTATCTGTTAGCATAAATGCTACCTATTCTAAGAATAATCAAGAGAAAGAACAACCTTTCCACTTATATTTATTTTTTCAAAATAATTACCTTGCATTGTCTTGAAAATTGAAGTTTCAAATATCCTTTAGGCTAATAAAAGCTCTTACTTTTCTTAAGAAAGGTCTGGCTCCTTGCCTCCCAAAGTTGTCCTTGCGGCTTGCTTGCTAAGGGACTCAGAATGAACCCTGAACGCCCTGCTTTGCATTCTCTAAGCTTCCACACTGGTCTCGAACACCTCCGTTTCACCTATTACTTGATATATGGAGAATTCCTGGTATTTGTGACTGAAATTTCACACCTGTCAATCCAATCTGACAAAACAGGAGACCTCTGCCGGCCCTCAACAATAGCACTTGTCCTTAAGTTCCCTGGTAGTTGTTTCTTTAAATGTCAGATGTATGATTCTCTTGAATTTTTAGTTAAACATCTTCTCCTTCCCTCCCCCCAATATCTACAGAACAGCTGTGGCCAAAAAAAACCCTCTTATCCTGACAAATTGTGAGTTTCCCCTATTAGATAAATCCTCCCTCCCTGTAACTGAGGGATAGGACAAGAGATAATCTTCCTGATTCCTACTGGAAGGAGGGAAATTTCCTTTGATGACTCAGATTTAAACAGGTTTGTACATGTTTGGTTTTGTTTGGAGATCAGTATTTAATTTAGAAATGCCTTGAGAACTGAGATTTCTAATATCTTTTAGGCTAATAAAGTAAGGATCTTATAGGGCTTAAGAAAAGCGCAGTTACCGTATCTCTTTTCAGTTCATCTGGTGCATGAAAAGCTATTCCATTTGCATTAAAAGCAAAAAAATTTCCGGGCTGCAAAAGCCTGCAAGGTACAGGAGGACATCAGCTGCCTGAAGCTTTACAACATCAAGTGCAATTTGGGGAGGACAAAAAAGCAGCGAGATGAGTCTTTCCTTTTATGGGGGAAAGGAGGCTTAGGTTCTAACTTGGCAGAGCAGATTCATTTAGAAAAAGAAGGCTCCCTCGGTTTAAATTCCAATTTCTAAATCTCTCTTGGGAGATGAAGGCTCTTCTTGTGTGCCTTTCACAATCAAACAGTTGGTTAGAGCCTCTCCCCTCCATGGCTTTGAAATCCTCTCCTATTCACATGGGCACAAGGAGACAGCCCTGGGGCTGGGATGGCAATTGCTTCCTGGGCTCTGTGCTGGCGGGGTTCCACTGGGCGGAAGGGCTTCCAACATCAGGCAGGGCTGCCCTGGGATTCACAAATGCCCACCACTTGTCGGAACAACAGCTCCACGCAATCTCCCTGTCCCCGAATAGCCTCTTGCTACATTAATTGCATCATTGATACATTAAAAAAATTAAGTGGCCTTTTATTCTAGAGCAACCATTTGAAAGACAAAATATTCACATAACACCAGCCTTTGTGACTAAAACTGATAACACTGTTTTTATTTTACTTCACAGTTGTGGTCTCTGCGCAGTTAGAGGCCTATCGAGTGTGTTTATAAAGAGTTATGCTCTATATTTTTATTGCATCATTTGCTAGAAAAAAAATTCACTGAGATGGCTTGGGCTGAAAGAGTCTTAAAAGGAAGTGCCTAGTTCAACTCTAATGGAATCAGTTTTCAATATTTGTTAATTCCTAAAACATTGGTAGTGTTTGGACAAAAAGGACACTTTGAACACTTAGGAGTTTTGGTTCTTGATAAAAAAAAAAAACCCAGGGTTACCTTGATTACACAAAGAGTTAATACACAGTCACTACTGAATTAATTTGCTCTGTCCAGCTAACAGCTGCAGCCAGAGCCCCATGTTCATAATGCAGAGACAAATGAATTTGACTAGGGTGCATGCACCTGCTCACCTTCCCAGCCTGTATGGAGTACATCCAGGTGCTCCCTAACAAACAAGCTGACTTACTGACACCTCAGGAGCAGGCTAGGGTTTAACCTGCAGTGACATGGGGGTTTCCTACTGCTGTGTGAAGATTTCACTTTCATCGACTGACGGTGGTGGGGGTGGGGGGCAATGTCGTGGAGTTACCCCTGATAGCAGGACAGATATACACAGACTGCGAGCCAAGCCGACCGAGACGGTGCATGCTGAAGAGTCCCAGGTGGACAGGAGGAGAAGTAGGGGGCACTCACCTGGAAGATGAGCACTTTGAAATGGTTGCGTCTGAGGAGCTGCGCATGGTTGTTCTCCAGCCGCTTCACTTGCGCGCACTGCCTCTCCATGCGCTCCTTGACCGCGCGCGTGTGTGCGCTGACCTTGCGGGACTTCTCCAGCAGCTTGCTCACGGTGTTGCTGGTGGAGGCCTGGTACTTGGACAGCTTAGTAAGGTCGTTCTGAATGCCTTTCACGGAGCCCTCCAGGCTGATCTGCCGCTGCTCCATCTTATGCTGGTTCTCCTGCACGGTGTCCAACATGTTAACCAGCTTGTCCAGGAGCGTGAGAACTGTGACGGCGTTCACCTGCGAGTTATCTCGAATGGCCTCCTCGGTGCTCCCCAGGTTCAGGCTCGGGCTTGGCGTGGAGGAGGGCACCGGGCTGGCGCTGGCTGGCTTCTCCTGCCGCATGTCAGAACCCGGGTGCTGGAACTTCTCAGCTTGGGCAGCGTCCTCCCCCATGGCTGGGTAGGTGAGAACGTTCGTTCTTGCTTAGGCAAGCAGGGTGGTGGTGGGCAAGGGGTGCAGAGCAAGGCCTCCTGCTTTAAGCTCAGAGCAATGCTCTCCAGGACTGGCGGAGGTTCAGACAGGCAACAACTGGCTACACTGATCAGGGGAACTGCATTCCAGCTGCTCTTAAAGGCCCTACTCCACCCAGTGGGAGGTGAAGGTTACAGAACTGAGAACCACTCAGGGTTCAGAGGCATGCACACTTCCTCACCGCGGTGTCGGAGTTGGACACTTTGTTGCAGATTAGCTTTTCTTCTCTAGTCCTTTTCCTTTTTAAAAATCAGTTCAATGTCATATTTCAATCATGACTTCATAAGAGGCGGAGAAAAACATGCTAACTTGGCCCAGCTCCATAGTCTCCAATTGGCCAAAGCTAGTAAACTTTTCTCCGGCTGCTATGCTACAGATGCAACAGAATGCCTGTTTTTTTTCCTGGATACAAGTTATTGTAACGGAAAAGTATTGTTTGCATTTGCCCTAGAACTGACTGATGGGCTGCCCGATATCCCACTGGGAGGGGCCAAGTTTAAAGGATACTTGCAGCCAAATTTGTATTCTTAGTGTTGAATTTCTGAAGAAATGGAAGTGATCCTGATAATGACAAAGAAAACAGTCAGGTTTTTTTTTCTCTTGCAGTTGGGGTTGCAAGGTAAATGCAAAGAGACTAAACTTCAGGAATGTTAAAACAAGTAATGGTGTTGTTCTGGACTGTTACGTTTTAAATACGGAGTTTCTTTGGGGCAGCAAACTGAAAAGAGAAAAAGAAATAACGTGGACCTGCTATGCCGATTTGTTTAAACTGATTTTGAATTGGTGCTGAGAATTTTTCTCAAATGTCCATCTCAGCCAGGCATTTATTGACAAGCACCCAGAGCTGTGGCTGTTGGCTGGGTGGAGCTACAGTTTCTGAAGTGCTTCTAGGTTTGACATTTCCAAATTCCTGTTCAGTGGAGTGGCACACCTGTTCTAAAACGTGGCCCTCCTCAGCGCAGCCCTTGAGATGTGGGACTTACTTCCTAAAACGACTTTACATGCTTGAATTGGTTTTAAATGTATCCAGTCTCTGAAAGTGTTTTCAGCAGGAAGTTTGTAATAGGCCTTCTATGAACAGTTTTGAGAAGAACAAAGACAGGCTCATGTTGGTCAGGGATTGATAATGGAAAAGTGTCATTCTTCAGTGGCAAAATCTACACTTAAGGCAATTAATCAGCAGGTCATTTGTGGTCATATTTATTGAACGTGGGCAACTTCACTATCTACTCAATTCTGTGCCTGACGAACTATCTAGAGGATGCCAGTAAAGTGGGAACTAAGACCTTCGCCATGGTTGGCATACCTGCTAGCTAGGGAGATGAATTGAAGATATTTACAGCAGCACACAATTTCTTCAGATATAAGGCACACCCTTCCCCCCATCCAGTTAGACGGAATCTCTTAAAAATAGTCACAAAAAAGTGAAAGGATGTGCATGGGAATTTATCTTTCAAAAATTAAGAAAATTATTAAAATGAATTTACCTTATGTTGAACAAAATTCAGTTGGTCAACCATGGGTTAAAGATTAGAACAAAGAATGAATCATGTTGATTTTGAGAAGGATAATTTTCTAACAAAATTAGACACTATCATGATACAGTGTCCTTTTACGTTTGACTTCTGTGGGCAAATCATAAAGAGGGTCATTTTTGCAAAAATATTTGAAGGCTTCATTATTTTTCCAAGAGCCTCTCTTAAATTTTGACATTCAAATCATTCCGTTTTGAAGCACTTATTGTGCCATCATCTGTATGGATTTTTTTCTTCTTAAATGTTAACTATTCCAGCTGCAGATTCTCATTTGTCACAGGAATTGCCCCTGATTCAAGGGCTTCTCTAATATACCTTCATCAACTTCATGATTTTTTTTTTACATATTTTGAAAGATTTGCCATTTTGCATTATAATCACTTGCCCTGATTTTGCATTGATTTGCAATGATTTTGCATTGCATTGTTGGATATTGTATAATCAGCTAGATGAATGGAGACATGAACGACATGAAGGTGAGGTGGGGAGAGGAGAAAGGCTATTTGTTAAACAGGAATAAAGGTCTGCATGTGGGCATATTTTTTTCTAAAAATTAATTTTGAGTAAAACTGGCACCATATCAGTTATCTATTGCTGTTTAACAAACCAGTCTGAAATTCAGTGACTGAAAACAGCAATAATCATGAGTTTCATTTATTCATGATCCTGTGATTGGCTAGGTAGGGCTCAGCAGAGCAGTCTTCTCTGCTAGATATATTCATTCAGCTATGATTTGTACTGAGGCATCTGAGATGGTCTTAGTCACGGTTCTGGCTCTTTAGTTGGGACAACTAGAATGCTGGGACCTCTCCCTCTCTGTCCTTTCAGCCCCTACAGACTCTCCATTTGATATCTCTGGTGGGGAAGCTAAACTTCTTTAAAGGGTGCCTCAGAGTTCCAAGCTTGTGGTAACAAAAATTGGAATGTCTGATGTCTCAGGGACAGAGAGTGGAACTTTCCCTTTGCCACGTTCCCCACATCTCTCTGGTCCAAGTAGGTCACAGGAGAACCTGAGAGTCAAGGGGGCAGGAAATAGCCTCCCCCTTCTTTATGGAGCAGCAACATTTCATGACAAAGGATAAGCGGGTTGGAGAGATTGTTATAGCCATCTTTGGAAATAATCTACCTCTACATGAACTCTTTGTTCTTTCAAAAGATTATTGTGATAAAGTTGAAGGCCCTTTCACCATTTTCATTCCATTGCCTTTTATCTTTTGTTAAATGTAGTCATTTGATGCATTTGGAGTCTATCCTTTGGAAATTACAAGTGATCAGGTCATTAAAGAAGTTTCCTGTTGTGCTGCAGTTTGCTTTGTTGCCTCCATGACCATTGTGGGGACTACGAGGAGCTATACAACAGGAGTCTGTCCCGCATCAGGTGGCATGTGGCAGAGTAATACTGTGACACACACTCTGAAAGAGTGGGGTAGGAGGAGTTTATACAAGGGCGTAGGAAAAGCAACAAAAAAGTGTGTTATTGATGAGTTAACATTTGAGATAACCCTGAACATCCACATTCACCATTTAGTGGATTTAAATTAAGTTCTATTTATGTCCAAAAGAAATCAGTGAAATTTAAGAATTAACTCTTAAAAGATATTAAAAAAAGTAAATCTATTTATATACTATAATGGTCCAAAGAAATTAGGTCCCGGACTTTAGACTCCACACAAAGGCAGATAAGAAGCTACTGTAGGTTTTGAACTTGTAAAAATTATGTGCTTAATTAAGAAGGATCAGTGCAGCAATAAAATGCAGCCAGGGGTCACTTCGTGGGGAAAGTCTGTTGAATGGGAAATAAATGCTAGGCGATGAGGATACAAAGGTGAGTGACATACCTTTGCTGCCCTTTAAAAGGATCCACTTTACTGGGGGAACAAGGCAGAGACAAATAGTAGGTAGAGATACCCAGGTGTGGTGTTGCAGTTTGGTAACATGAGTGCTTAATAATAAGAATAATTAATAATCACAGTTGAATCCTCCAACTGACTACTAGCTTCCTCCTGTTAGCTCAGGTTTCTAAGTCATATAAGCTCAAAACTCACACCAGGAAAATGCCTCCTATTTTACTCATTGGGGCATTGGTTCCAATCTCTATGTGGTTTCCTGTGCTGGTCTATTAATATACTCCAGTGCTTGGTTAACCCTTTAGAACAATTTCTAGAGCAGAGGAAACTCAAAGGCCTGCTTCATTGGCCTTTCCTGTTTAAATCCATATGGTTATCCTGATATTCTTGGTGTGGCTACTGTGAAAAAAGAAAAGAAAAGAAAAAGAGAAGAGAAGAGGAGAGGAGAGGAGAGGGGAGGGGAGGGGGGAAGGGGAGGAGAGGAGAGGGGAGGGGAGGGAAGCCATTCCCTTCAGTGACTACAGAGGAGGGTAAACTGCCTACACCTCTCCTTACATCATTTATTTTGAGTCCCATATTGAAGTTCAAGGCTTTCTTTCAAAGGTTGGGTTGCCTTTTGAGCAGGAGTTCATATGAATATTCTAATCATGGGAAAATAAAGAAGAACTATATAATGATACAAATTTTTTTTTAAAGAAAGAGAAAGGAGAAAAAAACAAAAGAAAGGTGTCTTCCAAGATGAAGAGGAAGTTTCCATCACATACTATTCCTCTTAGTGAAAGCTCTTTCTACCACAAAGCATATATTCGTGAGGTCTCCCTTAACTTCCTAATTTCTGGCTACTGAGAGCATTTCTTCATGGCTCTCTTGTATTTCTTCATATTTTTATAGCAGAGATACTGGCAGCCTTTTGTTCTGGACTATCTTTTCAAGAATGTTTGTGGAGTGGACAGCTTTGGAAAATAAAGGTAGTAGCAGTAGAGAGAAAGCGTGTGGTAGAAATATTTGATGTTCAGTATAATGAAGAAAATGTTTCTCTTTGAGGTAACAGCTGGGAAGATTGCCTTCTTAGAAAAGATTAGGATTTCCTAAATTTGGGGCTTTTCAGATGTGATGTAAACCAACTCCATGTGCAAAATCCATCAAAAGCTACCCTGTGTGACTTGGGTGGGGGGGGAGGTACAGAGAATTGCTGTAACAGGAAGTCAATTTGACTGCTGTGTTATGAGTAATAAAGTCTTTGTCTTTGAGTCAGGAGATGTGTATTTTTTTACCTTGAACCTAGTACGCTACCTTGTTTGCGAGTACAGTAAAATGTCAGAACATTCAAAGTTCTTGACATTATCCACTTTTTCATCTAGCCCTAATATCTTACATGAATGAAGTTGAGAATGAGGCTGAGGATATAAGACTATGTTTAAAGACACTGGAACAGAGGGTTAGCTAATGTGGGAAACTTACATAGAATTTGCACTTGCATTTTTTTGTGGATGACTGGATTTTATATGGAGATATATTTTTAGGGTGATTTAGGTGTAGATGATTTTCAGAGTGATCTTGTCTTGGTACTAGAGGTATTTCTAATACCAGTACATTCCCACAGCTTAGTGCTTGAGGGAAACTCTTCATATCAGTAGAGAATGGCCCCTCTGTATGTGAAAGATCTCTAGTAGGTAAAGTGGGTTTTACTCAACCATTTGTGGTTATAGACTTTATATTACTGGCAGAAAAGATTCATATCAAAAAAGCTGCATTTTGGGCCTCCCTGGTGGTGCAGGGGTTAGGGTGCCACACTGTGGACCTTCTGCAGCCACTGCAGCACAAGTCTGATCCCTGGCCAGGGAGGGGACCCACATGGCTCAGCAGACCTCTCCTGCCTTGCCTGCTGCTCCCTCAGCAGTGCATTTCAGTAGATCTGCCTGTTCTGCTCCCTGTTCTGTCTCTGGTGAATCCTTTTACCCTCCCATACTTCTGACCTGTACCCCAGCTCTTGTATGCATAAATAAATACGATCTTTAAAAAAAAAAGCTGCATTTCTAAGTACATATTCTTGCTTTATAGTTCTGGGAATATGTGGATGCTTGCTACTCAGATTTATCAAACTTCTAAGAATGAATTCATTGAATGAATATTTATCCATCATCAATTATTTGTAAGGAATCATGCCATTTTTGAATGCATGTAGTTGAATGAAATACATCTGTACTTGTTTTCACAGAATATAAGGACTAAAGGTAGATAGTCTGTTTGACATTGAGGATGTGTTCCAGAAAAATGCAATATGGTTGGTTAAAAATGGCTGCAAATTATTTACTACTCTTCCCACTGGAGGGTGTAGTCTAATTCCCATTGCAGTATATCTGTAATGGCCATAGTGACTTGCTTGACATCTAGAATAGCCAGAAGTAATAGACTGAGACTTATGAAGTTAGGACATGTGAAGGTTTTTAGTTTGTTTCTGGGTTTCTTGAGATACAAAATGGTGAATCCAGTGCCTTTAATAATTCTGACTATGTGAGATTGCCATAGTGTGAAGAAGTCTAGATTTGTCCCATGGAGAGGCTATGAGGAGAGAAAAATACCTGACTGACCTCAATTGTCTGAGTTATCTCTATGCATTTGGGAAATACCTTCCTCCCATCCTTACGCAGATAGTGGCCCCTTGAAGCAGTGATGAGCCAACTTGCTGTGCTCTGCCCAAAGTTCTGTCCCACAAAGTTACATGCATAATAACGTGATTTTTGTTTTATTTCACTAAATTGTGTGGTGATTTGTTATGCAATGATAGATAACTGCATACACATAGCTAGCAATGAAAGTGTATTTAAGAATTGTTGTTAATAGTCTAAGATTGTTCCCGGAATCCCTTTATCCAATACTTATCATATATACACTGTTCTGAAATCTTTTTTAAAAAAATTAAAATATTTATTTTATTTATTTATGCATACAAGACCTGGGGTATAGGCCAGAAATGCATTGTGAGAAGATCCACCAGAGATATAGGGGTGAGCAGAACAAGTGGATTGCTTGAAATACACTGCTGAGAGGTCTGCTATGTCATGTGGGTCAGCTCCCTGGCTGGGGATAGAACTCCTGCTGCAGTGTCTGCGGACAGCTTCATAGTGCTGAGACTCAACCCCTTGTGCCACCAGAGAGGCCCTGTTCTCAAATCTCAATTGCTTAAATAATATTATAAAACAGAATTAAACACTTTTTATTCTTAGTCTTCCTTTAAGAAAAATGTAGCTCTGAGCTTTGATATCAAATGTGGTATAAAAGCTTATTATTAAGATAAAATAAATTAGAAGAAAAGGAGGAGTTGAGGGATCACATGACCACGTCTGGCTTCCCTCAACACTGCTGTTAATGTAGATGAAAGTAGGGGTACACTTTGTAAAGACCTGAAGTTCCCTCCTATTCCTTATCTTTTGCTGAGGCAATGGAAAGGAATTAAATGTTCACTTTCACCAGAGATATTAAGGATGAATAGCACATTATTCCATGAGCATTGTCTCTTCAGAGTTCCCATGTAACCTATCGATGATGTCAGTGTGATACATAGCAACAACTAAGGGAATCCTTTATAAATGAGTGACAAAACATAAATAGTATAGAGCATTGACATAAATGGAAGATTCTACTCCACTCCCCATGTACTGTCACATGGGGAATTCCACGTTTTTTGCAGAGGAGAGCTTGTATTCTCAAGGTCTCCTCTGCCTCTTGGACTCTGTTTCTCTATGCACCCATTTCTCATTACTTCTCCAGGCCTGTCCAGTTGTGACCCCTGATTTAAACATCACAGAACCCACTCATGTAAAGCATTCATGAGAAGAGAGGATGTTAATGAAACTCAGGGACACAACTGGGAAGGGTTGTGCCTTCTCTTTTCTTCCCACTTTCATGTCTTCTGTTTTCTCCTTTCTTCCACTTGCTATTTCACTAACGGAAATTTTACTTAAATACTGGCCTTTGCATGTTTTAGCTTCTGTCCCCAAAATGTGTTATTGTTGTCATGATGGTTTTCTACCTTTCTAAGAATTCTATTGTTAGTTAATGGAACTCTTTTCCACTTTGTCTTCTTGTTGGGATCAGAAGTAGAGCAACAAATTGGACATTGTTCATCATTCATCAGATATTACCTAATGACTAGTAAGTTCTGGTAATACAGCAGTGAATAAGAGGAACTGTCCCTGCTCTTATGGAGCTGATACTGTTAGGGGTGGGGATGAAAACGGGATAAGCACTATATGGAAAAATTACACAGTATAAGGGACCAGAGACAGACAAAGTACTATGTTAGGGTAGATAAGAAAGTCCTTTGTGAAACAGGGACATTTAAGAGACATGTTCCAGGAATTCAGATGTGAGGACAGGGCCTTCTTCAGGAGCAATGTAGTGTTTTTAACACAATGATAGCGTTTTTGTTGGGCGTGTGTCCACTCAACTGAACACTACGTTGTGGACATGGCACCAAATTATGTGTTGGGATGTAAGCAGAAGAGATCTGGGTCATTTGCAAATGCTCGCCCCTGATCAGTAGTGCACTTTTCCTCATGTTCTTCCTAGGAGATAGCAAAAGCTGACTTTGTACACAGAATAGAAACCTCTGAATTAAAGACTGAAGATGGTTGCTCTCCCTGGCCTCTCACTCTGGTTTTCTTTCTGTATCTATCTCTCTCTCCTACTCCCCCCTTCTCGAGTTCTCTCTCATTGCCCCTGCCCAGGTGATTTAGACTTAAAATAGAATAATAAAAAAAAAATAGAAAAAAATCTTTTTTTCAAAAATAAGCTCATTTCTTATGTTGCTTATGCCATATTCACACTTAGTACTTCCCTTTTTGTCCTATTCACAGAGCACTTTGGTGCATACTCCAAGGAACTATATGGAGTACTTCTTCCTTCCTTATGGCTAAAGTAATCATTCACTTGGAGTGAGCACCTACATGCTCAAGATAGACTTAGATTGTTAGGCAACACACAGAAATATTAATCAAGGTCTTCATCCTACAGATGCTCATTTGGGAGGAGCAAGATTTCCGCACAAGAAGCAATTAAAGACAATACAAGGCAATACCTAATGAAGCATTGAAATTGTCCCTTTTTGGTCTCAGGAAACCCCTTAACCTCACAGCAAACTAGCTTTTGCTTTTCTCATTACAGAGCTCTCAAGCAAACAGGAACTGAGGCATAGAGCTTTAAATTTGAAGAGTAACTCAGAAGTAATACGTTTCTTATAATACCCTGCTTTTCATGTATGTTGTCTCAAGATAGTGTAAGACCTTGAAAACAATAGTTGAAGGAAGTAGGCAGGGATGCCACTCTTTTTTTTCATGATAATCTGATGCTTGGGAGGTGTGTGGGATGCACAGTTTGGTTTCTCTTCCTTCCTCAGCTAGATAGAACTCAGTTTTCCTTTCTTCCTTCCCATGCGCTCTACCACTATTTTTTGAACTTTAGTCTTCCCAAGGAAGGAGATTCTAGAGATTCCATTGGTCACTGGTTTCAGACTTCAGTAAGCCTTATTTTTAAATTGTTAATTTTGAAGTCTATTTTGTGGATTTCTTCCTTGAAAGATCAAGATGAATGAGCATTAAGAAGTCATACAATTTTATCCTCAAAATACAAAGATCAAGGAAACAACAAGAACTTATTATCCTGTATTAAAAGGAAGCTATATTAATTTGAAAGCTTTAAAGAAGGAAATTCCAAAACCATTTTGGTAACCAAGTCTGGTATTTGTCAGGAAGTTCCTCTTCACAGATAATTTAAATACTTATTGTAGCAATATAAAACATTTCCTTCCATTCTGTTCTGTTTTTGAGTTAATGAACAGTCATATAATGGATTTCTATAAATTCCCAGTTTAGCATCTTTTTGTAATTTCTACATATTCATGTTAAAATTTAGGATACTTGATTAAATTGAGGCTATTTCCTTATAAAACCCACGGATACAAATGCTTTTTATCAAAAATATTTGGGCAATGCAAAATGTCTTAGCAATAAAATATTTTTGTAGGTGAATAATGGTGGTAGTAAGACATGCTTGCTGGTGGTTTACACTTAGAAAGCACTTGAACTCTCTTGAATTATCTCTGAATGCTAAAAATGTGTGATTCTAAATTCCTTTCCCTCTGGGCTCACATTTGTTGGCCTTAAAGAGCTGTTGTGTTACTTGAAGCTATGGCTCTGTTCCAGTTGAAAAAATAAATACCAATCAAGCCAAAACTCCAGGTAACAAGCATAGGTGATAAGAGCAGAGGGAGTGAGGGTTGGGCTGCCTGGCCTCATGCCTAAAACTGCTTTATTAAAATATATTTTCAGTATCTCTCAAAACAATTTTAGCCTATTACATAGACACAGTCATAATATCAGGCCTGATTAATGACAAATATGATGGAATGTATTATAGTGTAAAAGAAAGCTAGTGTCTTTAGACTTAACCCTTTTTCCTTTGTCTGACTCATCTATTTGATTTCTATTGCCTTTTCTAGTGGTAAAATTTTGTAATTGAATGAAAACTTAAATATACTTCTGCAGGATAATTGCTAATACTGTCTAAGATTTCAGCTTTAAAACAATGCTGGCAAACTAACTCCTGAATCTGGGAAGACATGAGTGACGGAATCGGTCACTGCACCAGAGCCCTCCACTCCAGTGCATGGGAACTGTGACCTTCCTTCTCCTGTGATGGGTGGGGTGGGGGGGGGAGGTCCCTCCTGCACCCAGCCTGAGACCCCCACGCTGTCACGTGGAGAAAATGTTCTGTCTCCATTAACTCTCAGTCCTTGGGATAAACTGCAGTCATTGGAGTCCAGGAGATTCCTTCCTGCCTACTCTGTCTTCCTGCAAAGGATATGCTTCTCACAGGTGCTGATCTCTGATTGTTGTCTGCTGCTGTCCTCACTCAAGTTGCACGTCAAATCCCCCACCCAATGTACATTCCAAATAGGCAGGAGAGGACCCATGTCTGCCATTCCGAGTCTAAGAGAGCACAGGCCCCTCTTCTTTTTCTCCTTTAATTTAATAAAAAATAACACTGAAAAAAGGGAAATAAAATAAGAAAAGAAACTTCAAGACAAACAAGTAACCCAGCACCCCTTGATCACTGGATTTCACCTCTGCTCATAGTCAAAGCGGTTTGACAAATTGCAGTATTGAGTGGATTTTGAAGTCAGAAGACCTGAACTTGATTTTCTGCTCTGACACTAGCCAGATGACATGGAGCACTTGACCTTGAGGGACTGGGTTTCCTCAGATGCAACATGAAGAGTTTGACTAGATGATCTAATTCAATTTAGTAAACATTTGTTTACAGTTTCCCACTTTAAGAACTCAAAAGGTAATGAGGAAGGTGTTGGGCAAAAATAACATGGAGAAACTATCAGTAAATAGAAATCCAATGGGAAGAATGACAGGATTAAACCTAATAGAAAAATATCAAAGTTCTAGGAGTGCAAAGGAAGCAGGATGAGCTTTTGATCTTCCCAGTATTATATTATGAAAGCTGATGTTCCCTTGCAGCTGAAGAGGGTTTCTCAGAAAGGAATATTTCGCCTGCATTTTAGACACTGTAACTAGAGTACACAGTTCACTGCAGCAGCTACTCAGGACCACAGTCTACTATGGTGATTAGGCATGTCCATCTCTCACTGCTAATTGCACTGCTCTGCAGGGTGTAAGAGAAATGAAAATGTAGGAAGATGGAGTTTTTCCAGTTCAGGGATTGACCTTTAAAAGAATCAGGGCAGAGAGAGGGTAATGAAGCCAGTAGAGGAAACGTGTGTAAATATCCCTGACATAAGATTGAACTAATTTAGTTTAAATGGGAGGAAACTTAATCTAAATTAAAGAAAAATATTATCTGAATTTTATGATTTTTTTTAAAAGAAATGCAATTATATTATTTCAAAGTGTGTATGGTAATTTAAACTGATTGCTAGAAAAGCATTTCCAAGTTTAAATGCTATTGGAATCTTCTCTTAATGTATAAGTTCTAATTCTTTAGGACAAGCTTTTCAATACACATAATTTATTTGTTAATGTGTTAAAGCAAAATGACTAATCAGGCTCTTTAAATTTTTTCACGCTGCTCATTAGTTTTGTGACCTCCTTTTTAATATAAGCGGTGCTTAGATACATTTGAGTCCAGTACACTTCTAGTTTTAAAAACTTTACAAATTAGGATCTGGGCAAAGACTATCTCACTTTGGCTCTGGTCTATTAGAAACACTGTGATTTTATTACAACCAGATCTGAAAGTTATTGCTAAGAACTTATAACTAAAAGATATCGAATAGGTGGTCACCTGCCTGTTTCTGGCTGTACTATGACAAGAAGAAGTGAGGGGCTTGACTGACAAAGCTTCTGGAAGCTCTTCTTGGGCAAAACAACATTGCCAGCCCTTTGGAAGACAAAACAGAGAAAGGAGAGTTTCTCGCAGTCTGCTCAAGCTTGGCTATGGGTCATGAAAGAAAGAGGCCAGATCCAGATAAAGAACTGAGGAGAAGGTGAGATGATAAAGTTTAAAAAGCATTCTGAAAGGGGAAGCAGTCTGGAAGCAGGAGCAGCCAGGATGAAGGAATTATTATACTATGAGGTTTTCTTGAAAAACATTTGAGAATGTGGGAAACGTGGTGTTTATGTCTGAGATCAGTTTTGGGAGCTTATCATATTGCTATTCAAATAGTGGAAACTACAAATACTGTATAATCTCACTTACATGTGAAATCTAAAACAAAATAAACACTAAAGTCACCGACACTGAGAACAAATTGTTAGTTGACAGAGGCGGGGTGGGTGGAGAAGTGCAAAAGGCACAAATATCTACTTATAAGATAAGTAAGTCTTGGGGACATTAATACACAACATGCATGTATCGCTAATACTGAGATATTATATATTTGAAAGTTACTAGAGAATAGATAGAAGTTCTTATCACATGAAAAAAAAATTGTGGAACCAAACAAAACAAAATGGCAGGAATTGTCTAGAACTGACCTTTCACTCTTGAGTCTCAGAATCATGTGGTCTAAAAAAATCCAGTTCTCCAGTTTGTAGGTCCAGAAACTTAACCTTAACTTAGATGATAAGGTTTAGGGGAAATTGACTCATGCGATTCAAACTTACCAGAGAGTGATTTATAAAGCATGTATATTAGTAAATAAAGACAGCTATTTGGCGTAAGGAACTACAGTGGTGAGCTCCTCGCTCCTGCCTTAGTGTCCAGGAGGTTAGTATCTTAGTATCTCCTCGGTGCAAAATGACTTATCAGAAGTCAGTTTCATAACTGCCAAAATTAAGCAAAGAAGATAGCCCTAAAAAATATTTTATTGAGGGGAATTATATTAATATGTTCTGCTCTTTTTCACATTTTGGGCATATTTCTCTCTGTTCTCCAATTACTGGTCTTATGTTTTACATGATTCCATTGTGAAATAAAAAAAAAAAAAGACAAAAAATGGACATGCTATAAAACTAAGTATGTTTCAAAAGAATACTAATATTTTAAAAATATTACTAATTCTTTTAAATATGAAAACACTAGGGGCCTCCCTGGTGGCGCAGTGGATTAAGCAACGCACTATGAAGCAAACCACAGCCACTGCAGCACGAGTTCAAATCCCTACCAACCCCTGCTGCCCCTGGCTGGGGAGGGGACCCACATGGCTGCAGACCTCTCCTGCCTCGCCCGCTGCTCCCCTCAGCAGTCTGTTTCAGTCGGTCTGCCTGTTCTGCTCCCCACTCTGTCTCTGGTGACTCCTCTCACCCCCCACATCTCTGGCCTGTTCCCCAGTTCTTGTATGCATAAATAAATAAATCTTTAAAAAAACATGAAAACACTAAAACTAAATATATTTAAAAGAATGTCCTTTATTCTGTATATATTCTTTATTTCAAAAATATTGATTTTTAAGGACTTATAGTACCATTTTTGTTAATTCTTTTGAACCGCAGAATAAAAATATTGTTATCCCTATGACAGTTCCCAAGTTTTTCTTTTTTGGAGGGTGATTTATGTTTTCATAAATCCATCTGTAAATGCCTCAAAGTCTGAGAAACACTGGTTTAGAAAACTGAACTAAGATCTATTTACCAATGACTTTTATACTTTTGAACGAGATCTGCAAGAGAGAATGTATTGTCACACCAGAGAGTATAGGAACACACATGCATATATAAATGTGTATGTGAATATTTACAATAGAAATAAAAGTTCCATAAATTAATACTTAACTTTACTTCAAGTAATATAACCCTACCTTTTCTAGTTTATTTATTTAAAATGGCAGTCGCTATGCAACAATTCAATTTCATGACACATGGACAGGTCACAACCCACAATTTGAAAAACACCACTTGAGGCTCAGAATTTTTTCACCTGGGACTTAACTGGACAAACACTAACAGGTGTTTCCTTTTTGGATCTTGTTTTCTGGATTCCATTCAGATCACTTCCCTCCTGTAACTTATGTGCTGCCCAGGAAAAGTTATAATACAATTGATTAAATAAGAACTTATGTTAGCATATCCCTGTGTTTAGGATAGTCTCTTGCTACCTTGCTGAGGTGGAGAAGCATTCTCTACTTCCTTTGGATTGAGAGGCTATGCTGGTCTTTTCACAATACAAGGAAGTCTCCTGGTCTCATTAACCCCAGCTTTACAAAATACATGTTCCAGGAGGTTATTCTGCAGACTAGCAATTCATCGTATTGTAACTGATTCCTTTCACCTCAATTGCAGAGAATTTTTGTCACTACTCAAATTTAAGATTTGGAGAGAGACAGGAAAAAAACACCCCATTTCAGCCTTCAGACACCGATCAAGCCATGTAAGAGAGAATACCAAGGAAAGGAGAAAAAACTAGTCAGACTAAAGAAATGAATTGTGAAGAATGAGTTAAAATACCCAAATATAGTTAGGCAATGTAAATCTGTCCCCAGAGTAATAAAGAACAGAAAATATGCCAGATATTCTTTGTCATCTGTATAATTTTACTTTGGATGAGAGTTGGTGCCACTAATACAGCAGTGTTGTGTGATGGTTCAGAGTGTGGCTGTGGTGCCAGACTGTCTGGGATCAAACCCATCCTCTGCCTTTTAACATCAGTTAGGTATACCCAATGCCCCATTTTGGGATGAGGGAACTGAGCCCCAGAGAGTTTCGGTGACCTTGGATAAGTTTTTTAAATATATTTTTATTGAGTTAATATGGGTTTACAACACTGTTTGCATTAGTGATGTGTAGGGTACCCAGTTAATGGCACTGCCACAGCGCACCCACCACCAAAGAACAATAGTCCACTGTTGTAGGCCTCTGTTCTCCCTCCCCTTTTGCTCTCCCCTCTCCACTGTAGGCTCCCCCTCACCCTCTGGTTCCCCCATTGACTTAGCCTCTTGAGATGCAGCTCTAAAGTGAATAACACTGGGCCTCCCTGGTGGTGCAGTGGGTTAAGCAACTCACTATGAAGCAAACTGCAGCCACAGCAGCATGAGTTCGAGCATGAGTTCGATCCCTCCCAGGGAGGGGACCCACATGGAAAGGCAGACCTCTCCTGCTGTGCCCACTGCTCCCCTCAGCGGTGTACTTCCGTTGATCTGCCTGTTCTGCTCCCAGCTCTCTGTGGTGAATCCTCTCAACAACCCACACCTCTGGCCTGTACCCCAGTGCTTGTTTGCATAAATAAATAAAACTTTAAAAAAAAAAGAAAGTGAATAACACTAAGAGTAGCTACTTCCTAGGGTTGCTATGAGATCTAAATGAGTTAATATAAGTAACTTGCTTTAGCTTGGCGTACAGTAAATCCTCCATAAATTTTAAGTTTTTATTGTAGTTATCATACTGCTAGTAGTTTACGGTTTGGGTTGTAGAGTCAGTCACCATTCAATCCCAGCCCTCTGGATTCAAGTATCAACTCCTGTACTTCTAATTGTATAATATTGCAAAAATTACTTGATCTTTATAGGGCAAAATTTCTTCATAAGACATTGTGCTAACTTGGTGGTGGCCATGGTGTAGTGTGAAGCTGTACTCCTGAAACTTACACAATGCTGTAAACCAATGTTACTGCAATGAAAAAATAAAAAAGTATAAAAAAGCCTTAGATGTAGTGCTACTACAGCTACTATTACTGCAGTGCTATTAATGTTTCACAGATTTAATGATTCCACACTGTGAGTTGCAGAGAACTCAATAAATACTAGTCAGAAAATCAAAATTACCAAAGCTACCCCATTTTGTATTTATTCATTAATAGTCTTTCTAGTGCATTAATAATTGAAATCTTGACTTAGACAGAGGTCTTAGATAAAACACAATTTTAATCTCATACTTTAACCTGACATTTTCCTAAAAGGGAACAAAATTCTCCTCCAAAAGAATCAGATAAACATCAAACTTTAAATAAAGTTGAAGAATTTACTCCAATGACTGTCTTTTTTGAATTTCCATTATGTGTTAAGTACTGTGTCCTATAAGGCAAATTTCCGCCTGGCAAAAGTTGAAGAAAAGCCAAATTTAAAAGGCTACTATAATTAGAACTTTTGCTAATGGCACTTAAACTGATTAATGCCCAATAGCAGCCACTCAGCTGAAGCATATTTTTTAAGCAGTTATACATTTATATTAAATTAAACTTTCGTTGAATGAATGAGCTTATGTAGCAGTGTCTCCATGTGAATCTTGGAGTTAATTTTGTAATGATGTGGCCAGGATAGCTGAAGATCCCATGCGGTTTTCTATGTCTGAAATGTTCTTCCCATTCATTCTCACATGGCTAGTTTTTTCATCGTTCCGAGTAATCTGAATGATCTTTCTATCAAATATGGGACCCATCTTTACTTTCTCTCCTCTACCTCATGTGTTTTCATTGAACAAATTGTTACAGGGCAGGGAGAGGAGCACTCAGAACCCCCAAGCCTGCCCTCTCTGAATGGGTTCTGCCATCCGCCGCATTAAGACAGACATACAAAACCTTTAATGGAAAGGAACTTTAATACAACTAGGGTACAATAAAGAAAGAACAAAGACTATAGTTACTAAGTTAAGCATCCAAAGTTACC
>JAGFMF010011702.1:3556604-3593167 GCA_019455555.1 Galemys pyrenaicus | reverse complement strand
TCTTCACATGTCCCTCTGCTCCACGTGCCCCATCCAGGTCTCCTTGCTGTTCTCCATCTTCCCTTCTTCTCTTCTCTCTTCTCTGCAGAAATCTTCTTAACCTCAGCTCCACCCACTTAGGGCGGAACCAGGATTTTTGGAACTTCCCCTTTTCCTGGGACCACCCTGTTACAAAATCACTAGTGGAAATAATACTTTTTATTTGTGAATTCTTTATGGCCTATATCCCCCACAGCTCTAAATCATATAAAAGCAGAACTTGACTATTCACCATCTGTATTATTTATTTCAACATGATATTGAAATAAACACATATTTAAAACAACATATATTTACTATCTAACAGTTTCCATGGGTCTAGTGCTTATGTACAGCTTAGGCTTGTCCTCCGTTCTGCATTTCATCAGATAGAAATCAAGATGTTGACCAGGCTGCCATCTCACTTGAGACTCAAGCCCTCTTCTGAGCACATTCAGGTTGCTGGCAGAATTTCTTATGCTTGTTAAAACTTGGTGCCATTTTTCCTTGTTGCTTGTCTTCTGGAAGAATGTTCTCAGTTAGAGGTTGCCCAGTTCTGGCCATGAGACTTTCTCAGAATTGACAGTTTATTTCTTTATGGTCAGTAAAGATTTTCTTTTAAGAAGTCATCTGTTTGGACCAGGACCACCTGAACTAATTTCTTTTGAATAACCCAGAGACAACAGACTAGGGAGCTTAATTACATCTACAAGATCTCTCTACTTTTGCTGATAATGTAAGTTAATGAGAGAAGTGATATTTTATCACAACCACAGGAGTTGCCTATAGGAGTTTTCCAGAGCAGGGATTAGATTATACAGGGCAGGTATACCAGGAGTGGGGGTCCTGGAGGTCACCATATCTTCTGCCTATCACACTATTGTAACCTTAACCTCTTCTTTTGTAACCATAGGAGAGCGTCTGACACTTAGTAGGTATTTAACAATGAAGGTATTAACATGAATGAATGAATGAATAAACACCAATGAGCTAAGGAGTCAATGAAAAGTGAAAATAAACTTGATTATATGTAGAGTATCCTATATTGAATTCAAAACAGTTCTATGATTTGATTGTCTACTTAATATTTCTCATTGAGGGTCTTGTGACTGTTACACCATGTAAGGGGAAATCAACTGGTATTAATTGTATTATTTTAGCAAAATCTTTGTAGTATACTCTTGATTATTTGCTTGCAATCATTAAACAAAGGATGAAATCATGAAATTAAGGATGTTGAATGCTAAACATGGAAGCATGGCATATCATTAGCAAATCAGGAATCACTGAGATTAGAACTTGTACTTCTGCTGTCTATTGTTGAACACTCAACTGCTTCCTCAAAATTCAGAGAGGAAGAGGCATTTTTATTTCCAAGGTTCACACAGATGTTGGTCTGGACATATAAGATACTGTATTATGGAATGACCCTTTTAAAAGAATGATGGCAGTCCTATTCTAGGAGGCATAAACTTAAGGAATGAAGTAGGCACAGGTTTCTGCTTCTGCTCAGTCTCCACAACAAAACTCCACACAGACCTAGTGACTTAAACAACAGACATTTATTCTTACTGTGCTGGAGGCTAGAAATCCTCAGTCAAGATGCAAACAAAATCCGCTGCTGGTGAGAGTTTTCTTCCTGGTTTACAGACCACCACCTTCTTGCTGTATTTTTACAAGGTCCATCGTTTGTGCAAACCAAGTGCTCAGAGAGAACAACCTCTGCTCTCTCTCCTTCCTTTATTTCCCTAAGAGTTATTTGTGTATGCATACAAGAACTGGGGTACATGTCAGAGGTGCGTGGGTGGGTGAGAGGATTCACCAGAGACAGATTGGGGAACAGAACAGGCAGACTGACTGAAATACACTGCTGAGGGGAGCAGTGGACAAGAGAGGAATGGTCTGCTGGGCCATGTGGGTCACCTCCCTGGCTGAGGATCCAACTCCTGCTGCAGTGGTTGCCTGCGGATAGCTTCATAGTACTGACACTTAACTCTACACCACCAGGGAGGTTGAAAAGAGGAAGTTTGATTAATGCCCTTTCCCAATTAACCCCCCATTTACCCTAATTATCATCTGAAAGGCCCTATCTCCAAATACAATCACACTGGGGGTTAAGATTTCAGCATGAATTTTGGTAGGGGTAGGTGTGGGATAATTCAGTCCATGACTAAGAGTCTAGCAAGTTATGGGGAACAAAGGAAGCCAGTTAACCCTAGTGAGTAAAGGCTCAGGTTCAGAATTAAATTCCAGCTCTACTTCTAACTTACATCAGGGTTAAATCGAATTTAACCCGGGAACTTATGGTTGTATATATATATGTGTTTATGTAATTTGGGGAACTATCTTTAAAATAGAAAATACAAAATAGGTACAAAGTCTTAGAAGAGCCCCCTGAAGTTTAAACTTACTAATTTCGCATGAAGTCTGACTCCACTTGTCAAATAGCTGAACAAGTTACTTAACCTCTCTGAATCTCAGTTTCCTTACCTGTAAAATGGAAATAGTAATTATTATGTTTAAAATCATAGAAGTGTTAAGGAGATTTAATTCAATTGCAAGTAATCAGTTCTCCTTGTCAGCTATTATTATTGTCATCTTTATTATTACTGTTACCATCATCATTGTTCAGTCCCTTCATTTTAAAAAATGAAATACATTAAAAAATATTGCTAATGACTCACTCTGTATCACACCCCCAGTTAGCTGGAGATGGATCACAGTTGACCCTCCTGAGGGACTGCTGGTCTCCGCTCTTCCAGGGCTCTCTAGAGACAACCTTTGTACTTCTCCTTCCTGTGTTCACATCTGAAATTGGCATAATAGCACAATCTTCACCCGCCCCCACCCCACGTTGACTCCAGATCTCAACAGAATGAATGGTCTGAACAGCAGATCGCAATTTGTCGAATTCAAGCTTTATTTTCATTTTTACATACAGTAAATGGGGTTAAGTTCTATGAAATAAAAATTACATTTATTAAGTCCAAATTTTTATCTTTCCTAATTGGGATGACATGATAACTTGGAAACAAACAAGTGCTGTCTAATCTATTTGGGAGCAATTCTCCAGTTCCCACATACGCAGATTCTGTCAGGGACATTAGAAGATTTGCCTGGGAAAGGTCTTAGGAGTCAGCCCCAAGAGTTCCTCAGCCCTTTGGAAATGCGTACTGGACAACAGAACTTGGCTCTTCTCCATTCCTCTCACAGCGCCACATACGTGAGAATCTTTCCATGTTATCTTGACTCTGGCAGAACTTTGTGCCTCAGAGCTGTTTTTAACACTTTGAAAGTACAGATAAGGTTGATTCCAATGTACTGAACATTTTTTTGCTTTCTTCAGTGACCTGCCACACATATTCCTGCTTGCTCATCAGGGCTGGTCAGTCTAAGTGTGACTGGCACTGAACTCAAAGATGACTTTAAAATGACTGCAGTGGGAAGGATAAGCGATATTTCATTCAGGACTTTAAATGTTTGGCTTCTATGTCTGAATAAAGGAAAATACAACTCTGTGTAGATATTTTTCTCATTTTGCTCATTTTCAAATGTGGCACGATTATAGAATTTTTTGTGAAGCCATCAAAACAAACTATATAGCAGTTTAATAGAATCTGCAGATAAATAGGACATGGAGCTGCATGGATTTTCCTGGTTCTGCTATTGGTTATATAAGCACAGGTAAGTTATTTAACCTGTAGTTCGTACTTATGTACAAATAATAAAATGAGGCTTTTAAGTTCCTAGAGGAAAATTTTTACTTATCTACAATGAAGTATGAACACCTTATGGTTTTTTTATTATCATTATTAATGTATCTATCAGAAATTTATTGCTAATGTTGTATGACTAGAAAACCAGTGCTAACTTTTGCTTATAAGATCTTCACTCCTGGCTCAATTCTAGATCTTGTTAAGCAGTGATCAACATGTAGTGGATCTGAACAATTAGGAGAACAGTAGTGGTTGCCAAGTGCTCTTATCAAGGGTCTTCTCCCCTAGGCTTTTCACCTTGCAAGGCGGGCATTGGCGAGCCTGGTGGACTCCTTTTCAGGTCTCTGGGCTTTGCGTAGCCTCTTTCCTACCGGTGCTTGCTCTGCTGGTTCCTGACAATGCCTTTATCCTTCAGCTTCAGTCTCACATCACTGTTTACCCTGGGTCCTCAGCATCCCAGTTTCTGCTTTTAAAAACCTGTGACCCCATCTCACTTAGGAGAGATTCCTATTGGTTTGATGGCTCAACTTATCTGCCTCATTATTTGTTTTAGCATCTTGTAATACTAAGATGTTAAAATCCTACTAGGTAGATGAAAAGAAAACAACTGATAGAGAAAAATACCAATCTTTCTTTATAAATTCTTTTTGTATAACATAGAAAGACATGAAAATGATTTCTTGGTCAGTAAAAACATCACAGTTTAAGAAAGTATCTACATGGATCTAGATTTATCTATTTTCATGGTTCTTGATTTGAAGACCGTTACCACACTAGCCTATATACTGATGTTTATTAGCTTTGAACAATTCACTTTTTAATATTTATGAGCTGAGTACTGGGTCCAGGGACAATACCTTCTCAGACTGAACCTAGAACTATCATAATCAAACATATCAGTTTATTTAACAAGTATGTGTCAGGCACTGTTTTAGGTTCTTGGGATAAATCAGTGAAGAAGACAGGACTCTGTCCCCCAATCCTTGCCCTTATGGAGATTGCTTTCCATTTAATATGTTTATATAAAAATCAAGTGGATTTCTACACTTGCTTGCCTCCTACAGCTATCCCTATGTTTTACCTTTGGGATGTGGCTGTTTTTATTTTATCAGAAATGAAGCTTTCAGCTAGGTGGAAGTTATGTCACAGGGTGACTTTTCAAACAAGATGGGCTTTGGCAGGCTTCTCTTGAAATATGTGTGTGAGATACCTTTCTATGCTTCTACAGAACACCAGTGTGACGCATGTTTCATCTTGAGCAAGACTGTGCCACTGATTGTGAAATGCTGCAATCCTCACTCAGGTTTGCCTGAGCAATGTGTAGTCAGTGTTAGCTAGAGCCACCATGCAGCGTTTTCATTTATTTTCTTCTGACAAGACAGAGTTCAAAACCAGCTAAGTAAACAAAGTTCACTGGTACATTTCCAAAAGTAGTAGCTACTATTTTACCATTTTTGGTGGTAAGAATAAGAAGTTTAAGAGATGATTTTAGATAAAGATGGAGAATTTGCTGTCATTGTTTAGATTTGGAAAGTTAATAATATGCATGGATTAAAAGACAACAACACACAGACACACATGATTTGGATCTGCATGGGTTTTATGTGTATGTGTTACATCAGGAAACAGAAGAAATGCTACTGGAACACAACCTAGGATTCTATCTTATCTTCCCTGCTTCATAAATGCATAAGATGCTCCCTGGGGAGGAATGTCAAATCTCTGAATTAGCTGAAATAGTTGTAAAATCATATGGCGTCAGAGAGTTTATAATCAATTTCAAATCAAAAGAGACTCCTATATGTTGTTTGTCCTAACAGGCACGGGGAGTGTATTGGACTTGTGAAATGTGCTGTGGATAACCCATTCACAAAATCTGTCAGTGAACACAACCTCCTACCTTCCAAACCCTCATTCACCCTTCTTATCCCCCACATTAGATAAAGTTAAAGTCCTCAGAACCAGCAGCATGGAGGAGTTGCTTTTCAATGCAGGCTGTGATGCCTCATTGAACACACCTGGGCTATGCTCCTAGTTAGAGTCTCCACATACCTAGTGCTGGCATCAGAACTGATTTCTGTCAGCTCTAATGTGTCTAAAAAATTTCTTTCAAGGCAATACCTCTTCTAACACATCCCAGGGGAATTTCCCCTAGGGGGTGTGAAGCAACATTAGATTGTGACTGTGATAAGATATTCCCATGTTGGAAGAGTTTTGTATGACAAGCAGAACATTACATCTGTTGTTTTCCTTATATAGGGTGTATTTCACACTGAATGATACTGGAACACAACCCAGGACTCTATCTTAACTCCCCTGCAGTCTTGTACTTCCTCCTCCTCAATGACGGCAGATCCCGAAACACTTAGTGACATATGGTAGCCTATCTGTGAAGTGTGCTGCACACAGTGCATTTGCTTTCTCACTCTGGAGTATTGTGTTTCATTTTGGGCATTGTATTTTTTAAAGGAGTACTGACAAACTGGATCTCAATCATCAGCAGTAGTTTTTAGAACAAGATAGAAGAAAGGAATGATTGCATCTCTGTATGCATAATTAGTACCCGCCTTAAAGAGGCTTCCAAGAATGGGGAGAGTCAGCAACATGCTATGAGAAGAACTGGAGGTGTTCATTCTAGAAGGATCAATTATTATTATTGACCATTTTCTTTTTTTTTTTTTTTTTTTGTGAGTGAAGTGGCCATGGTCCATGTATTTCAAAGGTTGTCATGTGAAAGTGCAATTTTTTTTTCTTTTCCCATGCAGTTCTAGTCAGCAGAACTGGAACCAACATATGGGTTTTGCAGGTAAACATCTTTATTCTATATAAGGAACTCATTCTGCTTATTAGAGTTATGTAATGATGGAATATATATATATATACACACATACAAGCAAAATTTATAAGCTTTGTAAAGGGAATTCCTGCACTGACTAACAACTTCAGTCAGATCTGTGATGATTACTTCCAATTTGATTATTCTATAATTTTTTGAATTAGGATTTTCCTGTTCAATTTTTATTTTGACAGAGTATTAAGAAAAAATTGAAATTCTTCTTCCTTTTTTTCTTCCTTATATCCCTTAGTAGGGTAAAATAACTGAGCCAACTAAATTGTTCTGCAGCTTTAATAAACTTGATGCTAAACCCATTGTTATGACTTCTTTTCTCTTTTAGAGTACATAAATGTGTGTTGAAGAAAATTTATGATATCAGTATTATATAAGTATCTATGGATACTTATTTATAGCTTCAACAGCCTCCTAAGGTTTTAACTAAATTTTGGTATCTTGACACTTTCCTGCTTGTAGAGTTAACCTATGGATTTTCTCCACTTGGCAGTCATTTCAAGTTCCTATGATTTTTCATGCATACTTGCAATTGTATGGTTTCCCTCATCAAAGATCCTTGCCTTTTCCAGGCTAAGGGATGGTGACTGATCCACATTTGGCGAAGAGGATTCTCTCTTAGGAATTTGAATATTAAGTGTTAAGACTCAAAGACTGAGAGAGATTGGAACTGGTGACTTCTCTATAGTGTGCCATGAAGGGAGTCTTTGAGTGCTTTTTTCCTAGAGCCACACACATGCAGATGGCAAATTGATCTCAGAAGGTGTATGTGTCTGCTATGTAGCCATATTGCTTGATTATTAAGTGAGGAATTTATATTCAGACTTGGACTGTGACCTTGCATGTTTCAGTGAAAATGGAAGCTAATATATACACAGTGCATCTAATTGAGCATCCTTCAGGAGAGATTTCCAAGGACTTACTTAACTAGAGGCTTTAGGGTGTGTGAATTCCTGCTTCCTGAAGTGCTGGAAAGTTAAGGTCAAATGCTGGATATGTTTCAAGTTCTGAGACAATACCAGCCGATTTCAAAGCTGGTGTTTGTGTGTGCGTGCATATGTGTGTGTACAGAACTGGGGAGGAAAGGCAGCCTCTAAAACTTTGCTTTGAAAGATGCCAAAACACTGAGCCACATATTTGTATGGGAAAGATCTGTGTGTTTGGATGAAACCTGTCTCTTTCGTAAACACAAGGCTCAGAGAGTCCTGACTCCTCTTGCCCTGCTTTTGAACTTTTGTTCACATTAGCAATTTCCCTAACCTTGGCTGTCGAACTTCCCTTTGTAGTAAAATTCACAAGTACAGTGAACTGGCAAGAAAATGATGGAAAGAAAGGGTGTGTTGGACGAGATTGCATTTTTCCTGAACACTCTGAAATATCAGGATGTATGGAACGTGAGTCATCATTTTCTGTTGGAAACTTTTATGACCTTTAGAGAGTAGGTCAAATTCCTCCCAAGCTGTGCTTCTTCACACCCCAGTGCATGACAGTAAAAGGGCAAATCTGAGGGAGGCAGAAGCATATTCATATTTTTTTCTTGCAATCTGTTACACATTATTGTTTTCTGACACACTTTGCTTCACATGACAGTACTAATGGTGGAGACTAAGGTCAAGCAGATGAGAGACTTTCCAGGTCTGCCTTGCTTGACTGTTCAAACTCAGGTGGGATAAACCTGAAGCTTTGATATCATCCAATAGAGAAGGGGAGGAAGGTCTTGCTGAGAAGTTGGAGAAATAGCTTAGTTACAGGGGAGGCTCCTGAGGGAAGAAGGCCACATTCTAAATTGTGAATTTCAGCCATCTGGCAAACTTGAACTTGAATTGATGAGCCATAACGAAGTAGGCAAAAGGACTGCAGCAAAGTTCTGTTCAAGGTCCATTTTGTAGAGGGTCACACATTTCTACAACTCTTGGCCCTGAAGGCATCGCAATTTGAAGGTTGGATCCATGGAGAAGATTTAAGAAAATTAATTCTTTGGAACTATTAAGTTCATTGGAACTATTAAGAAAAGTTTATGCTACATACACTTTACTCTTTAAGACTCTGGAGTTGGGTGTGGGTGAAAGGGAGCTGATTTCGAGAGTTCAATGAGAAATCAAGGTGAAAGGAACTCAACAGTGTCAGCCTCCTTTTTTGATTCCACAGGAATACTTCATATTTCTCAAATCATTTAGAAACATGAAAATCTACACAGTGAATTTTTTAAAATCTAAAACTTCTGCCTTTTAGACTTCAGATCATTTTTCACTTTAACAAATTTTAATGCTAATCTTCCTAAAATGAATTACACACTTCTTTGCTTTCCTAAAAGATTTAGTTAAGATAATATAACATTTTAACTTTTCTGTTTACTGTCAGATGCTCGGCTGTCACTTCTTGTGACTGCTTTTCCTGCCTCTAATAGACTTTCAGCTCATGTTTAATTTGCTGCTTTTAAATGACAACAGCTAAAAATTCAACTTGGAAAGCTTAGAAATTTTGATGACAAATGCCTCTAAATGGGACAGAGGAAACTCTTAAGTCAAGTGCATGAACTTTAGTGAAATGAGTTTGGTGACATGCATATCAGTTTCTTTGGAGACCTTTAAAAATGTTCCTCAGAGGACTTTTGGGTCCATCTTTGGTTCTCAGTGGTGTCTTAGACATTTCAAGTTAGCAGATAAGTGACCTCAGACAAGTAAGAAGTCTCTGGGCTGACTGCTCTTCAAAGGTCAGAAAAAGAATCAAATATATATCACCCAATTGGGAGTTGGGGTTGGTTATAGAGTAAGTGGCAAAGTCATTTATATTCAACGGCTTAATCCCTGTTTCCATGCTGAATTTCTGAGTGAATGCTGAGGAGTCTTCCAGAGCGGTGAGGGCTGCAGTGTGAGGAGGAGCAGCAGACAGCTCTTAAGGACCTACATATTGGGGAATAGACCGGAAGTGCAATATTTGGATGTAACACACAAGATGGGGTGGACCCTTTGGAGTTAAAATGAGCTATACCATGGGGAAGAAGCCTTTGGAAGGCAACAGAAGAACTCTGTGTTCGTGACTGAGGGATAGCACCTGGATTTTTTTTTTAAATTGAGTCATCTGTGAAACCAGGAGTGACCTTCTCTTTGGAGCTGCACTAATCAAGAATTCAAATACCCTGTAAGATTTAGAGCCTCTTGGAGCTGGGAAGTGCCCACACTCCAAAACTTTTATTTTATTAGAATTAGGAGTCTAAGCCTAATTAGAATAAGATCTGTCTCTTGGAGATTTGGCATAGGAACCCAGACTCTGTGACTCTGAAGCCAATAATCTTATTTCGTATACCACATTGCTTTTAAATGTAAAATGTGAATGCAACCCAAGGTTTTCCACCAGAAACAAATGTGCTGCTAGTTTCTGGATATGAAAATCCTGAAGTTGAAATTAGGTCATTTTTCTCATTTAAACAAAAATTGGCGATTCATCATGCATGATATAATGTCCAAATGATTCAGAAAAGTTGTTTTTAAATTTTTTTATCCATCAGTAGATGGCAGGAGATACTATCAAATCAAGATTTTAAAAAGGAAACCAATGATAGCGTTCAGTCATTGTTCCTTGTATTACCTGGAAAAATTGGGTATCCAGAGTAGTCACTGTGCTGGGGTGAGAGTATGTTACTACCTGGGGAGAGAGTAGTTTTGAATATGGATTTGAGTTCAATTATTAGTTTTATGATTAATCTGGCAAGATTATAGTTGGCTTAAAACAATAGTCAAATGTTGGAACTAAATTTACTTTCTTTTGAAGAGACACCTGGAGAAACGATTCATCACTCATGTTGCTAAGATTAATTGGGCATTATAATTGTGTTAAGTGGATTCACACACCATATAAGACTCCAGGAGTTTTTCCTATTTTCTCTCTCTACCTCTTTTTTTTTCTTCAAATAGGAGAAGAGATAAAACAGTGCTAGCCAGCTTCAGTGTGGACTGGGAAAATCCAGCATAGTAACTGGCTTTTTCCAAGATTATGAAGATAGAACACTGCAATTAAAATAAAACTAACTAAACACAAGATGTTTTCACCATGCCTAATGGTGTCTGGGCCCAGAGATGATTAATTTTCCTATCTAAATAGAGGTCATTTTCATCAAGATTAAGTTTGATATTATTTTCTGTAATTCATAATTCTCTTAAGCAGCGACCCCATGTTTCCCTTATTGGAAATACCTGTGTAATTTTCAATTTCCATCTTGGAATTTTCAAGGCTGAATGTTTTGGCCTTGAAGTGTTTTCCCTTTTTTCTACTTGTCATCACTTAATGATAAATGTCTTCTCCATCATACAAATATTTGAATCTGCTCCTTTTTGTTTTAAGCTCCTGGGTCATTTGTATCTTACTCTATGAAAAGTTTTTTATTTTTTAAGATTTTATTTATGCATACAGGAGCTGGGGTACAGGCCAGAGTTGCAGGGGTGAGAGGATTCACCGGATACAGAGTGGGGAGCAGAACAGGCAGATCAGATCCACTGAAATACACTGCTGAGGGGAGCAAGGGGTGAAACAGGAGAGGTCTGCTGTGCCACGTGGGTCACCTCCCTGGCCAGGGAAGGAACCCGGGCTTCAGTGGCTGCGGAAGCCCCACAGTGCGGCGTTCAACCCCACAGTGCGGCGTTCAACCCCACAGTGCGGCGTTCAACCCCACAGTGCGGCGTTCAACCCCACAGTGCGGCGTTCAACCCCTTGCGCCACCAGGGAGGCCCTTCATGAAGAGTTTTTAAGGGAAAACTCAATCCATTTATTGATTTTTTTTTTTTTTTCTTTCTTAGACAGCAACTTAACTGAATCAGCCTTAGGAAGACAAACTATAAGACTATATCTGCAGGGATCAAGTCTAATATCAATCTTGGCTAAGGAGGAGCTGGTAGTCACCTTGGCCACGCCCATGTGTCTCTCCAGGTGAGAGCCGTGTGCTGGAAGGAGAGCTCAGTACTGGACTAGCCCTGCTTTCAAGTGGACCCAGCTAATTTCCCTTGTAAATTCCTCTAAGGGGAAAAATCTTTTACTCAAAAACACAATATGTCCTCCTTTAAAAAAGAATCCAAACTGTGACCAGTACCAAAATATCCTGTCAAAGACTATAAAAAAATGAACCTTCGCACACTCTGGTATGTCTCCTGAAATTCTCACATTTGTCAGTTTCAGTGGTATTGAGCTCACATGGTTCTGTTGTGCCACTGGAGATGCTCTTGGGCCAGGGGACAGTTGCTCTGTGGGAAACTAGGTGTGGTACATAGTCTGAATAACATAGTGATTTTATAATTTACCATGTATTGTAAAACTAATATTTTAGTCTATTGTTCAGTAACACCCTCTTCCTTCTTTCCCTTCTAGAATACTCCTTATCTTTAAGTTGCCATTCCTAATGGAGCTGGGTAATTCTTGAAATGCATTTTCATTTTTTAAAAATGTTTATTTCTCCTACTTCTTCCCCCTGAGTTCATTGTTATCTTTGAGTTCATCATTCAACAATCCATTTGGTCTAGTCAGCTTCTTTAGCTTTTTCTCAATTTCTTGACCTCATTTAAATTAATCTTTATTTCCTGAATCTTTTATTAAAAATTGCTTATTTATTAGACCTCTTCTTATTTAAAGCTTCAGTTTCTGTCTTCTGGTTGTTAATTTAGTCAAGCTCATTAATTTTAATTTGTATATCTGAATTTTATTTTGTCACTTTGATTAGTTTTTCTGATTAGCTTATGTCACTTTGACTTTTTGAGTTTTCTTCTATCTCTTAGAGTTTTTTTATTATAGTAATTTTGAACTCTGATAAAGAGATAAAATCTACCATGACTTTGATATTGGATTGCTCTCTCTTTGTGATATCATATTCCTTTGAGATTGGAGTTGCCATGTCTTATATTTTATTTGTGCCCATTTTGCTCCTTTAAACGTCCCTTTAAAAATGTCTCAAACAGTAAGTTAGGGAACTGAACAATTTTCCCTTACCCACGGATTGTGCAGTGATTTAAACTGATTTGATTTAGGTTTTTTGACCTGTGCTAACTCCCGTACATACTGAGATCTTTTTGCAGTTGCTGTGTCAGCAAAGTAGGGGCGAGCCCTAGAGGGTCGATCTGGTCACTGTTTTGAAAATGCTGGGTGGTATCTGACGCTTGTTTGTGCTGTTGTCAATATCCCTCTCTGGAGTTGCCGCTCTGAGACTCAGCAGTCTATGTGCTGTCAGTGTACTTCATGAGGTCAGGACCATTCCCAAGGGGTAGAGGAGTGAGTGCTACCTGGTACACTTCTCTGTTCTTTTCTATGCCCTTGTGGTGCACCCAGCTCTTCTGTTCATCTCTTTCAAGGGTGTGTGCCTTCCATTCTCCCCTTCCCTGACTGGGTTTTCAGCTCTGCTATTTGTGTTACTTGCATCGATTCACAGCCTCCAAGAGCTTCTCTCCACCCATATCCCATTCAAGGAAGCATGAATCTCTCATGTACTTTTTGTTTGATCTGGTGTTACACATCCACAGGATCTTTCAGTTTCAACCTATGCCACTGGACTTTCTTGGTGTTGTGTCCCTCTAATTAACTGCTGGATCTTCTTTTCATGAGCAAAGCAAAGAATCTCCCCTATTATTTCCTAGGCTACTGAAAGTATTAGAAAACAAACTTTTAAAGACCCCCCCCAAATAAACCTCTAATAAATAATTGTGAAACACTGTGAAGGGTCTCAGATTACTTGCAAGCTAACAGCCTGTCAGAGTTTCATGGATGCTGGAGGAAGATATGAAACTCTTGGGTCAGAGATAAAGAATATTTTGTTCCTTACAGCAATATTAGTAGCCAGATATTGACTTTAATTCCTACAAGGTAGTGAAAAGAGAGCCAAGTGACACTGGCAGATGCAGTGAGTTTTGTTATAGGAAGGGAATCCAGAACTTATTACCTAAAAGTTTTGTAATAGGCAATAAGCATTCCTGTCTTTGTTCTGGAGGGAGATACTATATATCCCAAGGACATTAATTAAACAAGCACACACACAAAAGATAGTCAAAAATAAAGGATGGGAAGAAATATTTGTACACATATATCTGATAAAGGACTAATACTGAAGATATATAAAGAGCTTACATAACTCTACAAAAACAAAACAAACAATCCAATAAAAAAATTAGCAGAAGAGCTAAATAGGCACTTCTCCAAAGAAGACATGCAGATAGCCAACAGATATATGAAAAAGTGTTCATCATTATTTATTACCAAGGAAATGCAGGTCAAAAACATAATGACATACAACCTTGCACTTATAAGAGTAGGCCATATTAAAAAAGAAAACAAAACAAAAGAAGTGCTGGTGAGGGTACAAAGAAAAAGGAACACTTTACACTGTTGGTGGGACTGTATAGTCTAGTCCCTATGGAAAGCTGTGTGGACATTCTTCAAAATACTAAAAATGGATCTGCCATATGACCTAGCAAATCACTCGAGGTATCTACCTAAGGAACACAAAAACACTAATTGGAATGGAAAAATGCAGTCCTGTATTTATTGCAATACTATTTACACTAGCCAAGATAGGAAAACAAGCTCAATGCCCCCAAACAGATGAATGGATCAAGAAGATGTGGTATATATACACAGTGGAATCTTACTAAGTGATTAAAAGATAAGCTAATGCCATTTGTGGCAGCATGGATAGAGCTGGAAGGAGTTACGCTAAGTGAAATAAGTTGGAAGGGGAAACATAAATACCAGATGGTTTTACTTATATATGGAATATAGAGAAACCAAGCAAAAGGTCAGACAAAGACAAACCTTGAAAGCTGAAGACCATAGATCTGAGGCACCTAGGAGGGGAGAGAGACAGAGGACAAGGGTGGAAACAGGAGTGGGACGAGCACATTGAAATTTGACCAGAAAGGGGATGTGATGAGGTGGGAGCATAGGAGAGAGAGGTGCCCAATAGTGGATTACTGGGCTTTGGTGTGGGTGTATTGTGATATAAATCAACATTACCTCAATAAATATAACTTTATATAAAAAAAGAATGAAGACATCTATTGTAAAATCATGAGAGACCCATAGAGATTTTTTTCCCAATAATAATTGCAAATCAATAAGATGAGTGGGAAAGATCATTTTAGAAGTAGTTTTGGTAATTTTGAGTCTTTAGAAGAAACAATACACTTTGTTTATGCCTGGACCTGACTTAAGTTTTTCAAAACTTTCCAAAAAGCTAGTCTTCCTACTTAAGTATATTTCTATCAATAAATATATAATTAAGGTCCTGTTTCTTTCTTGGTACTACATTACCAAGAAATACATTACCACTATAGAAAATGCAGAAAAGTAAAAAGAAAGAAATAGAAACTAAATACTGTATTTTTATAATATCTTAATACATATTTATTTTTATACATTAATTCATATATGCACAATATAGAATCTTGATAGTTTTGCTTCATTATATATTGAAAGCATTACTTCAAGTTAGGAAAATCTCTTTAAATGAAAATTAATTTATTTTAAGTATAATTGCATAATATTCTATTATGGATATGCCAATTTTTTAAAAAAGATTTTTTTTATTTATGCATACAAGAACTGGGGTACAGGGGTACAGGTCAGAGGCGTGGGGGGGAGGTGACAGCATTCACCAGAGACAGAGCAGGGAATGGAAGAGGCAGACTGACTGAAATACACTGCCGAGGGGAGCAGCTGGTGAGGCAGAAGAGTTCTCCTGTGCCATGTGTATCCCTTCCCTGGCTGGGATTGAACTTGTGCTGCAGGGCCTAGGATGTTTCATGGTGTGATGCTTAACCCTTTGTGCCGCTAGGGAAGGTCAGGATATGCCAACATTTTTTAAAATGGTTTTTATTTTTTTAAAACTATTAAAAAAATTTTTTTAAAGATTTATTTATTTATGCATACAATAACTGCGGTACAGGCCAGAGATATGGGGCAGGGGGTAGTGGTGGTGAGAGGATTTGCCAGAGACAGAGTAGGGACCAGAACAGGCAGACTGACTGAATCACACTGCTGAGGGAAGCAGCAGGTGAGGCAGGAGAGGTCTGCTGCGCCATGTGGGTCCCCTCCCTGGCCAGGGACCAAACTTGTGCTGCAGTGGCTGCAGACAGCTTCCTAGTGCTGTGACTTAACCTCTTCCTCTGCCAGGGAGGCACCGGATATAACAAATTTTAAAACTGTTCTTTCATTGTCAGAAAATTTGCCACCAAGTACTATTACGGCAGAAATTCTGGTACAAGAATGCCTTTTTCGTGACTTCAGCTAGATTCTTGTAAGAGAGATCCTTAGGCTACAGTATGTTGCATTTTTCTAAGGTTTTTAATTTCTATTACTAGATTACTTTCAAGACAGATTACATCAATTTTATAGACATGGCACAATCTTTGAGATTGCTTTTCTCCCCGACATGGTCATCACAAGTGAGCATAGTAATTTAAAGATAATTTAATGATTAATAATGGCTGAAAATTTTACTTTAATCTCTGATTTTCAGTGAGAAATATTTTCTTTTGTGTTAGTTGGATCAATTGTATTCATTTGTTTATGAATTGTGTTCTTTGTTTATTATTCTAGTCATGTTTTATTGTTTTTCTTACTAAAAAAGACTTTCCCAAACTGATTCATGTAACATTTTTTCATGCTAGATTTTTTTTATTTCCCCAAATATTGAATTTTCACATGCTAATGTTATTTTTAGACACCTGGAAGTTAGAAATGATTTCATAAAATAACCATTACCCTTAATTTCTTTTATTGTCTAGAAATTCTTGCCCACACAGAGGGTAAATGTTGCAATATATTTTTAGTTCTTTTTATACTCTATTTTTACATCTAATTAAAAGATATTTGTACTTACAAATACACTTTGACAGGTGACATAGGAAAGGACAAATCCCTTCTAAACACTTTCTCCAGCAGGCTTCTCCTTATCCAGTGATTTATGATGCTTTCTTGATCATGTACTAATGTTATAGATCTTAGTGTATCTATAAAATTTAGTATTTCAAGTATATTCTTTCATGCCCTTACAAGTGTATTATTAAATGACAATCTTGCCTTGGATACAGGCAACATCTTTTTGATGTTAGCTGTTTAAGAACAGCATATACATATTAGAAATATTTCAACTTATGTATTGTTAAGAACAAATAAAATGACACTAGACTTATTATAATTCTAATATCACACCAAAAATTCAACAAAAATTAGTTTCAAAAATCTAGGAAATATATTTAAATGGTGAAGATCATAATTATTTTCACCAGTCTTGAATATTAAATGTTTTGAATTCTCATGAAGTAAAACTTTAACTATAGATTTCTCATGCAAAGCAATCTACTTTAATAATCAGTTGCAACCCACTTATAGAAGGAAATTGATTGAGTGCCAAGAGGCATTATTTTGTGATAGTGATGGAGGGAGGGAAGATTTCCTTGAAAATCAGTTTATACTCTTTGGCAGTGGTGTGAGGAGAAATAGAGGAGGGGAGGATTAAACATTTTTACTATTTTTACTTTCAGACTCAAATAATAAAAGGCAAAACCTAGTTACATGCAATATCAATGGGGGTGAGTTATTCTGACAGAAATTTGCCATCCTTCACCAATCATGTGGTGCTCCAAAGAATAAATATTTTAAGCCATCATATTGCTAGTAATTTATGAGGCATGATGGTTGAAATAATGAAAACAAAAGAATAATTTACAGATGAAAATACTTTGAGTGGTGACATGGAAGGTCTATATAATTGTTAAGTACTTTGTAGAGTTTTATTACTATAGTTCAGTGGAAGAGAAAATCTTAGTAAGCAGAGCTGGGCATTTTCATTCTTTTTAAAATGGTCTCCTATCTCCCCCATATCTTCCTACAAAGGTTGTACCTTTCTCTCTCTCAAAGAAAAAACTCAAAAATACCTTTTTGTTACAGTCTGGGATATAGTTTTATTTTTATTTCATTTCTATTTCCTCCAAATCTAAACAGTACATTCACTTCTCTAAGTCTGGATGTAGTTCCATGGATCAATGTAAGTATTACATTCTACACAGAGTACAGAAATACTAGGGTCCATGAAACTCATTTTCAGTAAATTCAAGTTACTTATTTCATGCTAGTGGGTCAACAGCTACTGAAGCTGTGTTGGAGAAACACAATCGTTTCACAGATGCCTGAGCTCTTGCTCAGCACATACTAATAACATGGTGACTTTGTGGACTATCAGGAGCAGTGGGCAGGTCTTTTCATCACACAAAGAGGAGAGTCATCATATAGCTGGGTCAAACTCGGACTCTAAACTAGTTAGTATGAGGAATAAGTGAATTGGGGAGTTTTGTGATAGCACTGATGTTTATACAACAACTAAAGCTGGAGAAGGTAACATACACACTAATGAGGTATTGGGCTCAAAGAGATATAGGAATAACTAACCTGTAATAATAGTATGTGTTTTTTAAAATTTATTAATCTATTTTAAATTTAAATAGAGATACTTTCAAAATATTATTGTCTCAAAATATTAGAGAGTGTCTCAACCATTCAAAATATTAAATAGTAGTATGTTGGCTTGAAGAGATAAGAGGAGAAAACAGAAAGTAGTATTTTAATGTCATGGTGACTTTGCCCTTGCAACCCATCTGGAGTTGTAGTATTACAGTCTGGCTCTTAAAAAGAACCATTGATGGAGTTTTCAATGATAACTCTCGGAGCAGTGAAAGTATGGTTTGAAATTAAATTTGGAAATTTCCTGAAAGCTGCTTCTTCAAAGACAAATGACCCTCTTACTATATGTCTAGTTAAATAAAATAATGGATGTGAAAGGCTTTGCAAAACATTAACGTGCTGTATCAATGTAGGGTGTTATCATCGTGTTCTGTGTGTTAGAAAACATGCAGTAAAAAGAGATTATTTTTGTGGACCAAACAGTTAAATATGGGCCGCATGACAGCACTGTGAAGTAGACTCATAATTGATGAATGACTATGCCCAGAGAGGGTTGATTAATGCAGGGATGCTAACCTGGGAGAATACTGCTAATGTAACACTACAGGGCTCTCTGTTTTGTTTTCTTTCTTTGACTCTTTCTTGTTTAAACTATTTTTCAGTGCATTAAAGACATGCTTATAAAATTTGCTGATAAAATCTTAGAACGTATACTACTATATGAACAAACCAAGCCTCACAGAGGGTAGTAACTTGCCCAAGATCATTCAATAATGATACATAAATGATAATGAGTAATGAACTTTTATCTTTCCCAGTGGACTGGCAAAGTGAAAGTTTGAGACTAGGTGATGAGAATCCAGAGACTATGTGCCTAAACTTTGTTTCTGTTACTTATTCATTTATTTAACAAACACACAGTACTCATGTTTACAGTGAGGACTAGATCGGAACATTATACAAATATTACTCACTTAACCCTCAAACAACTTTACTTGGTAGATATTATTATTATTACTATGATGATGATTATTATTTTCATTTGTAGCTGAGACACTGAGGCGTAAGGAAGATAAGCTCAAGGTCACACAGCGAGTACATGGATTCAAAGTTTGGTAGTCCGGCAGGGGAGTTCATGCCCCTGACCACACGTTATGCTACTTTTGCTCTATGCTATTCTCCTTTCAATGCCATTCCCAACTTCACACAGCCAGATATGAGTGATCCTACCTCTCCATACATCCGGGAGCCAGAAAGTCTTTGAGGTTATAAAGGACACAGTGAACATCTATGATTCCATTGATGCTCTTTTGACCTACCTTGGAGCATCCATGCCTGAAGGCATCTTTTATGATGCCACCAATTCAATTCTAGACTCTTAAACCCTTGCCTGGTTCCCTGTGCCAGACAGCATTTCCTCTTGCATAAAATACATCCTTATTCTCATTACATCTCCCCATAAAACTTTCATCAATTTGAAAATTGTAAAATGCATTCCTTTTTATGCAGACATTTAATCTATGGTTAAATGACAATTGAGCAATATATCCTCCTGCATACTCAAATACCATCCCAACTCTGCAATTTGAAAATAAATTGACAATCTTAAAATTGGCATGGATTTTAAGGGAATGAAATATTCTCAACTATAGACTTTAGAGAATGTTTATCTGTAGAACGAACTACAGGACACATTTTGGCTTGATCACCAGATTCTACTTGCAAGCTTTGAGATAGAACTACCAGCTTAGCAAATCTAACTTCAACTTATCTGTGGGCCAAATTCTGTATTCCTTCTTATGTTCATGGATGAAGCCAGAACTTTCAACCTCTCAGCCTCTCAACCTCTCACTTTTAGAAACGGTGAAGTTTAAAATATAAAGGTGTTGTTTTTGTTTCACACCCAAATGTCAAAGTAAGATATTCTGATTTCTCTTGATTGGCTCCAGGTGATGTTAAGTGGAATGCAGGAAATTATCAAAATCAATCTATCTTCAAAGGCTTTCTTTGAAACTACAAGATCTGAATCAACATGTAAAATAAAATTCTATTTATTCTAAGTTTCATAATGTGGCTTTCATGGTTCTTTTTTTAGGGAGGAGCAAGTAAAATAGTGTTTTTTCCCCACGCTCTAAAAAGGTGATTGTTGTACTTTTAATATTTTCCCAAAAAATATATTTTTCTTAAAGAATCTGACTGTTGCTTGCTGGATTTCTAAAGGGCTTAATTACTAACTTTCTAAAGGATTAAGAAGGAAAATGTTCCTACCTCAACTCATAAGGGACTGACATGTCAACAATAAAATGCAGAACAGGAGTGATAAAGAATCCAGTTCACGCTGGGAATGCTGATGCCATGCCCAGCCATAATTGTTAAAACTTGAGATCTTCAAATTCTGTCATCAGACAACTTCCTAGCAGTGAGAGAGCAAGGGTCCTGATCAAAATGCAATCTACTAGAAATTGCCATATTCTAGAGAGAAAAACAAAATACAGAGTCATCAAAAATATAATTCTGAAGATACGATTTATTGCCTTGTTATACAAAACGTGATCGACAGTCCGACAGTTCTGACTTTCCCTAAAAATGTGTTAGTAAAGCAGAACCTTAGGCGCGCTCTCAAAGCTCTGAACCAGAACCTAAATTTTTCGTAAGATCTTCAGGTGACTCATAAACATTAAATTTTTCTAAATCATTGCTTTAAACGTTTTGAGAATGGAATTATGTGAATAATTATGTTTTTCATAAATGACTTCACATAATAAGAGATAATGGCGATCCTTATTTTACAACATCGTTTCGTAATGGGAAAAATCCTCGGATTCTATTGTTCTGGTAGGATAATGACTGATGCAGAATTATTTTTCCTAGAGGAGCAAAAGCATTTCTAGGAGAAGGAATAGCACTTATCACCTTCAGTAACAACAAATGCCAACTTGACCTGCATTGTTAGTTCTGACACGTCACCTGGCATTTCTCTTCATACTGTGCTGCTGGATTCTTTTCCTGCCTTTTTAATTGTTGTGTCAGAGAAGGAAACTGACCTAGAGGTTGCTGCAGGCATTTGGATGTATGGTCTTCCTTGTCTGTTCTGTGGGATTGGAGACATCTGCTGCAGCAGTACCTGGGTGACTTTAAGAGCTTATCAATCATGTGACTGTTGAGATACGCGAGCCATCAAGATAGCACCTCTCCTGTGACATGATAACCTGTGTTAATAATAAAATGAAGCTCTGCCAGGACATGTGGGTGACATAAAAATCAGAGTGGTCTCTTGAAGGGAGTAAAGGGAGAGGGAACCAGGACCAAGTGAGGGGAGTGGTGTCCCCCCAAGTCACGTGGGAAGATGTGGAGCAGCAGATGTCCCAGCAGCACCACTTATGGGGAGTAAGTGGCCATAAGTCACCCCCTGCTCCTTTCTCAGCTGCCTGACAGCTCGAGCCGCATCTGCTACCAACACATTTCTCGATCTATTCTCTTGAAGAGGGCTCTGGCTGATTTACTAGGAATGAAGATATGACTGGGGATGTGATATAGAGACCAAATTACTACTCTTAATAGTTTATTTTAGCTGGAGCAATAGAGGCATGTAGTTGCCTTTTTAACCTGGGAAGCGTGTTAGCTGTGATTAGGGAGAGCCGGAGTCCCAAAGCTTGAGGTGAGAAATCCACTGTGACAGTGTCATTAATGCTATCAGTCAAATTAGTGGAACTCACTGTGATTCACGCTTCATCCTGCCTGGAGAGGCTGAAGCTATAGCTGGGACTTGAGTATTTCCAGTTAACTCGGCTATTTGTATGTTTAGAATGATGTGAGCTAAATTTTGAAACTGAGGAGGGAAATTTTGGCCAATTTTGACTGAGAATAAGCACCCTATGGATGCTGTTTCAGCCTTTTCTTACCCTGATAATAGTCACATTCACGATACACCCTGTCTCCATGCCACTGTCATCCCGTTTGCCGAGGTCTTCTAATTGGTCTCTTGGATTCCATTCTTATCACCTCTGACCATCCACTGCATGGGTCAAAGCACTCCTTCCAAAATGTAAGGTAGGTCAAGTCACGTTCCGTGTCTTCTCATTCCATCTGGAGGAAGCCCCAAAGTCCTAACTGGCAGGAAAGCCTGGAACATGACTAGTCACCAGTCATACCCTGGGCCATCACCTGTCCCTCCTGATTGCCCAGCCACTCTGGCTTTTTTCATCCTCAACCACACACTATACATCTTGCCTCAAAGTCTCTGCCAGGACTATTCTCCAAGAGAGTGATAGCTTTCCCTTCATGATGGGTTTCTGCTCAAAAGTTACTTTATCAGAGAAATCCCCCTGAATACATTCTATAACCCTTGTTCTCCAATACTTCTATAACTTTGAAGCCTCTGACACATCATATATTTGCTTTTTTTTCAGCCTGTACCTTTCCCAACTAAGATTTAATTCTGTGCAAGTAGATTTACCTATTCTGTTGATTACTGTCACTGACAGTCCTGGACAGTGCCAGAAATGAAATCCTAGAAATGCTCAGTTACTGTTTGTGAATGAGTGAGTCTCAACACTTGCTTGCATGCCTGGTACTTTGCTTTTTTTTTTTCCTCTCATGCTCCTTGAGTCAAAAACATTTTTTAAACTTTCCTGCTTTCATTATTTCTCATTTCTTCTTCTCTCTGGGGTGCTCTTCTCCTCCCTCATATCAGCACGTTCAGTCTTACCTTCAGCATCTCCTTTGGGAAATGTTCCCTTGTTCTTTTCTCAGAGCTGAATGCTTCCATCCTCTGACCCTCAGTGCAGTCTATGGCTCTCGATGGGATGTAGGTCTCTATGCCCGGTATTAGAATGACACATCCTTATGTACTGGAAACTTTAAAGAATGAGCTACATCTGGTTTATCTTTACCTCCTGAACCCCTCACGACTCTATACAACTCTACTTTTTGCTGTGTAGGCTGAAGATGCTCCACGTACCTTTGGCCTGTAAGCATTGCTGATTAGATTTACTTTCCTATAGCAGTGCCAATTGATGGTGTGTTTTTTGGGCAAGAAATGGTAGCAAAGGGTTCTGCCATCTTTGTTTCACAACTCTGCTCTTCACAACTACTTGGTTAGGTATTTTGTGTATGAGGAGGATAAGAAGAATTTTGCTCTTGGGTATGGTCATTTGCTTTATTTTAATATGTGCTAAAAGATAAACATTCACTTAGAACATTCTCCTAACAATCCAAAAATTAGTTGTCCTACTCAGTAGTCTCACTTCCATATTTGATTAATAACTGGGGATAAGTTTGCTATTATAGGGAATTTTGTAATTTCTTGTTTCTTTTTCTGTCTGGGGTGCTCTTTTCCTTCTGTTAGCATCATTTGCCATCTGAAAATTCCTTTTATTTACCTTTCTGATGAAACTCTATATCCTAGTACCGAGCTAAGAAGGGAGAATCAAAAGCAGAAAGCAGCTATGCTTAGAAAGACACCTGTTTAAAAATCTGATTTTTCATAGCATTTTTTTAAACTCCAAACTGTCAAGCTTATGCATTAGAAGATCACAGTGTCCTTTTTTTTTTTTTTTTGGTGTGTATTTGTGGAACAGCTGGTCTAATTGAGCAAGTTTTGCTGTGGAAACATTAGGGCTCATTAGATTTTCTCTTATCAGTGGTAGAAGCTGTGAGATTTCACCCAAGTAAAGGATTTAGATTCTAAATGAGAAATATAGATTAGCATTACACATAATGAAATAATGGACTTTAGCCTTACCTTTCTAGTGACAAAAGCAGGAACTTCAATCCATTGTAGGGTTTCTGTTTAATCAATAAATAAACGAGAGACACAGAAGATTTATTTCTTCTGTGGCAACAAACACCATCATTTTTCTTAATTATCCTTAGGTTTGCCTCTCTTGCTTTCAGATTCTTTGCAAGTTAGAAGATTCTGTACATTAAAAAAGGGACATGGGCTCTCTTGTATTTTCTCTCTTACACAGATTGTTGCCTTTTCTATGGTCATCTTACATTTCTTAATTAAAACCTGGTAAAATCAAGGTTTTGCAAGTTGTTCAGGCTATCTTAAAGACCAGAGTTTCCAGCTGAGGTAGGCAAAGATCAAAGCAGCTGTAAGAGAGAAAACAAATAGTTTGAACTTTGGATCCACAGATGGTTATGCCTGCCAACTGTTATGAGCCAATGAATATCTGGCCTATCATTTGTCATATTTATTGCAGTACATAATGCTGTAATTTCTCATGGCAACGTTATTTATCTTGCTATGTTCTCTGAGCAGCTAAAATTGCAGCCATGTTGGAGCATACATATACTTTTTGATTTTCATCTTTAAATAGTAGCCATGCAAATTGTCACAGGCCTCCCCATCTAAAGCCTGGAGTTATGAATGCTGCAAAAGCAACTAGGTGACAGATGATAGCAAATTTTGACAATAATTGCAACTATGTTCCTAGTCTTGCTTCTATGTAGTTAGCCACAAAACCTAAAGGGAGTGAAAGCTCTCTTTTGCAGTTTGCTCATTTTCAGAGACTGGTTTTCTGAAATGGTAGTTACTACAACAGGGAGGCCTTATCTGGAAGTCTCTCTGGAGTGTGCATCGAACCCTCCAATGTTACGGAAGGAAATGGACTCTGGGAAGGAGAAGGTTGAGGGTGGAGGAAAGAAGGTATGAAGTACTCAGTCATTGATTTCTGACAGCAGTCTAGGGGTTCTGTGACATCAGAAGGCACAGCAGGAACACCTGTCTCTACTGGCACTTCCACTGTTGGCAGTGGTGAGTCAGTACATACAGGCCACATGATGCCTGGTGACAGAAGGTGTGACTCACAGGTGAGCGGAGAACATCTTCTGGGTACTTGCTTGCCTGCCACATCGCAGCATCCATGATGAATCATTTGGTCCAAATGGGGCTTGGAGTTGGGGCAAATTTTTGTGCACAATGGATTCTCCAAGAGAGGCAGGTGTGAAAGGTGGAAATGGACTATTAGTGGTGCACTGAATATAGTCTATAGAGATGTTAATTTGTAGTGAGGTACACTTGAATCTTACAATACAATGTTATCTCAATAAAAATCAGAAACCAAAAACAAAGGCAGATGTGAAGAGGTAGGTGCTGATCATCCATACAGGATTAGTTGTATTCACTCAGCGGGCTGTGAAAACTCACACTAGGTTATGGGTTACGCTGCTGTTTGTGACAAAGGGGCTACTGGCCACTCATGCCCCTGAAGAAAGCAGAAAACTACAACACTCACTGTAGCCATGAGTTTTCATCACAAAGGCTTCAGTCAGAAAAAGGTTAACAATGATTCATTCAAAATCCTGAGACTCTTCTCCTCCCTTCACCCTTCAAGATGGTGAAGTGGCCCTAAGGTGTTCTGCTAAAGAGAGGAGAGACAATGACATCATTCCAATTATCATTACGGCTAATGTTAAAAAGCTGAAGGCTAAGATGTCAAAATCCTTATTGCCCCTCTTAACCACTTTAGTGTCACCTCCCCCTACCTTTCTGTTCCTGGAATAGGCCGAGTTCCCTTCTGCTCAGAACTCTGCATGGCCCAGACTCCAGTGGACAAGGGAACTCAGGAGCAAAAAGAGGCCCTAAAGATGTAATCCTGTAAGTGTACTTTCGGCACACATCTTTCCTCATGACGAAATAAAAAGGTAGTATCTCTGGAGGCTCTAACGCTGACTGAGGAACAAGCATCCAGTCTGCCTCAGGTTTAGAGGCTGTGTGCAAAGAAAGGCAGAATTCGTAAATGGCCCTGTATAAACATGAAATACAGGAAACATAAAGAACATCGGGAAGGTTAAGACTTCGATAGAATGGGGACTTTTTAAAAATACCAAAGAGGACAAGAGGCTTTTAAAGTTAGCATGAGTGTTCATGTCTGGAGTGGAAGTGCAAGGTCAATGGACAACAACAAAACCCTCTTTGAAGTCCTCATTGCATCAGTCTTCTAGGTTAAGCAGAATGCGCTTGAGACTAGGAAGGGCGGAAAAACAACTGCTAAGAGAACTAGCTGACCGAGATAAGTAAAGCAATCATCGAGGAGCACGAATCAGACGTTCAGGTCTAGACACTTCTGTCTAGTTCTTTTGGAGACGCGAGTCTATGTGACAGGAGCAGAGGCAAAGGGGGAAATGCCAGCAGCCCTAGAATGGGTAAATGACTTTTGGAGAAGGGAGAGTGTATTATTAAATGAATGGCTTGTGTCCATTTAAAAGGGAAGCAAAGTTGGGAATGAGCACCATGTCACAGAGCTAAGGGAGTCTATCAGAGCAACGAGGACAACAATAAATGTGGCTAAATGGCTAATGGAAGCAGCATGGAAGGCAGTGTGCATGAACTTTTGTGTGCAATCTGTGCACAGCTCACAAAAATCCTTAATGCAAAGCATTAAACAACCAGCTCGTTGTTTTAGGCATTGGTGCAATAAATGGGAAGAGAGATGCATTTATCTCTCCATGCAGGTCTCTTGTAGCTCCTGAAATATGGCTACCTTTTATAATTGATTTTTAAAGAGATGACTCCACTTATCCTTCCCTTTTTATCTCTGACACAACCTCACTTGAACTGATGTTTGGCATAAAAATTATTTACTTTGGGAAGGCAATGGAGAAGAAGTTGTGAAAGGTCTGGTTAGCAACTGTGTGTTGGAAAGGTGGCTGAAAGATTTGATGAGTATTTTCTTCGTGGTCACCTGATCGTATTGTAAATGAATGGCCACCATCCTTGGTTTTCTCACCTCGGAAATGGTGGTCTCAGTCAGGCGGCAGTCAGCACACCTTCCCCTCCAGATTCCCCACCTCACTCTCTTGTTTCCTTTGATCTGTTTTTGGACTGCTTATTAATTTTATTTTAGGCTTATTACATTGCATATTTTGTTAAATTCACAAGATTTTGTCTTGACCATTCCAAGTGGGTAGCAAATCTCTCAAATCACTGAATTGTGACAAGAAATGAAAATAAAAGTAGAAATTCGATCAGAGCACGTTGGGTCTAATTGTCTGCTGTTTATACTGTGTAAATAACTTCAAGGTGCCCTCCTGCTTGCTACATTTCCTCATAGCAGCTCACATCCACACGGGGTAATTGAAAGACACTGATGGAGAGGGATGCAGGTTCTAGCAGGAGCTTTTGCCACTAATTAGCAATGTGACTTTCGACAAATCCTGGCTTTGTTTCCTCATCAGCACAGTAAATGGGTTGACCTATATTATCTCCCAGGTCGTTTCCAACTCCAGAATTTTAAAAGGTCCATGATTTCAAGCCAAAAACTATATTACAGAGTGGGTGACAGTATGTATAAGTGCAAGTTGATTAGGGAAATGGCATAGGATTTATCTTTTAAATTGGCTTTCACAATAATAAATCACAGAGTAAAGATGCAGAGAAGAGAGAGACATTTTATGGAATTGTTCAAGGGAGCATAGCTTATTTCAAACAATGGTTTCTGAAAATAACCTTTCATTCCTTGCCCTTATATTTTTCCTAATGGATGGCATAAAATGAATGCTCCGTCTGAATATAGTGGCTTTCATTCAATTTTAAGTCACCCCGTCATGTTGTGTACTGCTGTTTTCCACGTTAGCTGACACTGCAGGATGTGGCACAATGCAGAATGAAGAGTTAGAAATGTGACATGGCATGTCGGAAACAATGCTTGCTCTTTGCAGATCAGTTATCATTTAAAGGCTGGTATTTAGAACCATCTTTAGATAATTCAATAGCTCTCTGTCTCTGGTAGGAAGGATGTCAACCTGAGTTAATTTTTTTGCTTATCAGATATGATGGGACAAGATGACATTAAAATAAATGGTCGCAAGAAACTCTCCAGAATGCATTTTTTTTTAAATCAAGTGAATCTTTAAGAAGCTTAGGAATTTCTTGGATTGATTTAGTGCAACTGTGGCATTCAAAGAAAAATGATCACCGTCACAGACCATCGTCCAGGATAAAACAGATATTTCCCATTGTTAGCCTTTGTCCTGATAGATAGCAGTCTTCTGTGACATCACCATCTCCAAATTTTGATTGAAGTCAAATCTTGTGAAGGGAAAAATGTTTTAAAGTGATGAGGGGGCATTCATTTATTTGTTCTTGAAGTCACTCTCCAGAAGTTTGGCTCATTAATCTGTAAGTATGAGGAAGTCATATTACCAGCAATGTCCAAAATTTTATAGGTTTTTACTAAATCCTGCTTTAAGTCAGATGGTGTGCTCCCCAAACAGTAATTCTGGGGGTTTCCACAAATGATTGTGGGGGCCTAGCATACTGCTGGACCACAAGGGATGTGAGAGTCCACTCAGGAATCAAATTGCAGGACAGTCTGTGACTAAGTAAGGCATGAGAACTCTTGCACTTCCTGCTGGAATCATGTAGGGTTATAAAGAGACAGTGCTGGTATCACTATCCCTATGCAGCTTTATAATAAAGGCTGGGGTGTTGGACTTTTACCCAGACCCATCTCTCCTCTCAGGTGCCAAACGGGCTTTCAGAGGAAGGGACAGGAAGAAATGAACGCCAGCACTTGAGCCTTCTTTTCTGTAATCAAAGTTTGGGGGTCTCCTAGGATTCTTCCTTGGGAAAGTTCTTCATTTTCTAGAGTAAATTAATTTTTGTTAGCTTCTTTTTACCAGTTTTTCTGAGATGTCCAGACAGACTTTTCTGAAGTATAAAAACAAATTTGGCCCCAGTTGGGATCTCTGACACTACTCAACAAGTGCTTCAGGAGCATAATTTATATGACTTTCTTTCTCTTTTATGCCTCTCTTTCTCTATTTTTTTTTTCTTTGCAAGATTGGTTACAATTGAAGAATTGACATTTAGATTAGAACTCCTCTTAATTGAGTCCATGAAGCCCATTTTCAAGTAAAACACAATTAATTGAGAAGGGATATACTTCTGGAATATGGGTTTCTTCAGTCAGTGCCTTTATGTATACAGAAGGCTCTGATTAAACAACTTTGATTTAACTGACTGATCAGACATCTTTGTAAAGAAACAGAAATAATTAGAGTGCAAAAACATTCAAACTTTCCAGAACAATCCAATGATGGATAATGTATAATCTAACTGCCTTAGTGCTTGAGTGGATTTCTGTGTATACTGGGAAAGCTTTGGTTGTTTCAGAATTGTCTGGCAGTTTTATTAATATTTATCTTAGACTCTAATTTCAACTTATTTTCCATATTCTGGTGCAAAATTATTTCATTTTATTGTATTGAATATAGTCACATTGCATGCATGATTGTGAGCCTTAATATTTACTGCACACAACATATTGCATATATGTTGCTGTTTAAGTTACCTGCATTTAAATAAGAGTTTGCCACCCACAGACTCTCATAAATGGCATGTTAACATTGATGGCCTATAATGTTGATTTAGAAATGACCAGGCACTGATATATTTTATGTAATTACTCATATAACATTCTCAACTTAAAAAAAAATAATGCCTCTTATCTAATTGTGTCCCTGTAATAAATGGTAGCCCTTTATACTAATGGCAAAATATTGCTGCCCTCCGTGTCCAGAAATAAAAATACTGACAAAGATAGGTAGGGAGGTATCTACCAGATCAATATGTAATCAATAGTTCACTTGGAGTGGGAAATACTATAATCACTATTGGCAAAGTCTCATGTTGTTTGTAGCTTTATCTTAAAGTTGGGTGTTCCATACACAAATCAGTGTTAGATGCAGGTCATTAGTCAAGAAGAGTCTGACGTATGTGTTCATGCAGCACCTTGGTCTTTACCTTGTCAGACTGAGCTCTGTTCAAAGGACTATTGCTTTGATGGTTGTGGAGTTTTGGAGTTGACCCAAGTGTGTTTTTCTTTTGTTTCTTCTTCTCCTCAGTAATTTTGTTCTAGTTGGCTTTCTGGCTTCTTGGTTTATGTATCGTCTATGTATTGGGTTATATATTACCTATCATCTATTATGGGGGCTTCATTACATAAACAACATTGGTGAGCTCACTGGCCATTGGTGACTGATTTAACCACTAGTCCTTCTGGCCTCTCTAGAGAGAGGAACTGGAAAACTGGAAATTCCAACTCTCTGATCACCAGGCTGGTTCCACTGGCAACCTTAAGCAAGTCCCTAAAACCACTACATTAACATAACAAAAGATACATTTTGCATGGATGCTTAGGAAATTCCAAGGATTTATTTTTTTATTCATTTTTTTGTGAATAGTGAACAGGGAAATACCATGAATGAAATAGCATGAAATATATATATATGAGAAATATGTATTTGGTCATCTGAATGATGCATAGATATGTGTGTGTGTATAGTTCTTCCATAAATCACAATATTGCAGAGAAAATCTTTACAAATTTTGTCAAGCAGTTATAATCTAAAAATATTTTGCCATGGAAAAATTTAATAGCATAGATAAATAAAATATGATGGAAAATCCTATGCAATTGTTTGCCTTAACAAGTATTAACTCATGACCAATTTTATTTCTGTATTACCCACTGAAGTAGGGAAATATCCCTCTTCAGTTATTTTGAAGACATTCTATCAACTAATCTGTAAATCTATAAACTAATCTGTAAATATTCCAGAATGTATCTATGGAACAAGAATTTTCTCTCTCTGTCTTTCTCTCTTTTCAAAGAAAATAAGGAGGTCCTGTTTTTCCAAAATCAAGTTTTTCTAATGATATGTCTATACTGTTAATTTATGGAGAAAGACTTGTAAAAGCTCTTGAGTCTTAAATTTGAATTGGAATCATCTATGAGGTATGGAAACATGAGATATTTTACACTTTTTCCAAATTACCTATTTCTTATCTCTGTAAAGAACTAGAACAATAACCACCAAAGCAGCAACAGAGTACCATCTCACCAATTCTACTCCATCTCGATTATAACTTCTTGGAGAAGAGGCTGATTTCAGGTGTGGGGTCAGGAAATGTACAAGATGGGCATGGAAATCTTGTCATATTTGAATCAAAAACATTATCAAAGATGACAGGGGTTGTCTGAAGAGCACTCAGGAACCAAGTTGCGCAGGTTTTCACTGGCCAAGGGTTGACTGATTTGTGCACAAATAAAGATAATAGTTGCAATAGATTAAAACCCATCAACTTCATTTAAGGAAATGAATTCATAATGATACTTTTGAAGGAGCCTATGGGTCCAATTCATTATTTATATGAAATTCAAAATTGATAAAAATCAAGTAATCAAATTACTGAGATGGTTTCTTTTTACAGGGTATTTCAGTTAATGAATGAGGAAAAATATGATCATTACATTTTCAGCTCGTCCTGACCTGGTGGGTACGAGCATTGAGCATTGGTTCTTTGGATGCTGACCAGACAGGACACCTCCCAGTGGAAGCCCACAGTGTCACCTCTGATAGAGTCTTGCCAAAAAATAAAATCTGAATCTTACTAAGCCTGCAGATTTACCAACCAATTTACAAAGAATGTGAGTTGAATTAAGACTTGTGGTTTTTTTCCTTAACTTATTACATGTAATTAATTTCAGAAAAATAACAGACATTGAAACTGGGTGAATTCATATTCACTGCACAAAGAAGACTTTCTCAGAAATTTCACAGAAGTCTTTAAATATATGCCATGTTCACAGTCTTGTCTTAGGAAGGGGTTAATCTTAGTGGCAAAGAAGACTTTTTAAAAGAGGTTGGCACTTAACATGATGCCTATTATTTCTCCCGACATCCTATCTTCTTATCTTGCTCTTGGTTTTGTGGAGTAAGATGAAAGAAAATTGCTAGCACACTGTAGCACCGTGTGCTTGGTTTCAGCAATCTCAGCTTTGATTCAAATATTTTAAATGTTTCCCTCTCTGAAAAAGAAAAAAAAAAAAAGAGTGAGACTCAAATAAGGGCCAACAGGGAGAGGGACAGTTAAATTGGATTCTATAGTTCCCTGACTACAAAAAATAATCCTATTAATAATCTTGTCTTCTGACCTTATGTAGTCTGGATTCTTTTTTCCCTCTCTGTTAAGTACACACATCTTTCAGAGAATAAAGGAGATCTGAAAAATTTGAAATGTGAACTTAAAAGTATTTTGCTTTACTTGGAAAACTAGGAAGAAATCTAGGAGTTCTCCTCAGTGTCAAGTCTAGGAATGTTTGGCTATTATTCATTTTAATGATTATTACAGAATTCTTTTTGTATGAGAGGAAGTTGAAAACTGCAGGATGACTCATAACAAATTGTCAGTTGAAGGCAGGTTATTTACTGCTTGTTTCAAATATATTTGTGATTAACACTTATTATGAAAGATTTCTGGTATCAATGCATTCCTTCAAAATTTGAACAATCAATTATTAAATATATATTGCATGTCAGTTATGTACCAGGTGTATGGTGGGTTGTGAAACTGCAGCAAGAAGCAAGATATGCATGCAATCTCCTCTCCAGGAAGTTAGAATTTGGTTTTCTACAAAAGCATTTGCCAAGAAAGAATCAGAAGTGTCAGAGGTTTATTGGAGAAATGCTAGTGAAGAATAATGGAAAAGAGCATGGGAGCAAATGAAGAGAAATTCAGACAATGATGCAGGCCTGACAATGTCACAGGCAAAGAGGAAGGAAGGAGGATTGGGTCAGAAGAACCAGCAGCTAGGCTGATGGGGAGTCCTGAGCAAAAAGTGCTCATTAGAAGAGCCCCACACTGGCCAGGAACAGCTCAGCTCTGATAAACCTGCTGTGTTCAGTCACTGACTCAGAGAAGCCTGGACAAATGCTGACCTTGGTGTGAATGCCATAGTGGATCCAGTAGGCATGAGAGCTGGTGATTGGCAGCTAACTGCGCAGGATCTTTCCTGAAAGGTGATCTAAAAGGTGCGTTGCTATAACTGTTGCAGAGGGGATGGCAGACATTGAACAGACAGATACAAGGGTAAGGCATGTTACAGTAGGGGTATTATGAGAGTATGCTATAGCCGGGGAAGTTCGTCTGCATTCACTGTTTTTCCCTTTCTTCTGCTATGAGTCCAGGGAACAATGTGCCTTTTCAACTGTGCCTTTTAGATAGGTTCACCCAGACACTAGTAAGAGACTGGAAGGCAGTGGGGAAGAGAATCCAGTCTATTTCTCCTCATCAATATCTGTGTCCTCTGGTCTCTCCAGCAATGTTGCATCTTATCTGGCTTTCTATTTCCTACAAGAAAGTCCTGCTCTTCTGGGCTTCTTTTCCCTGAACAATCATGTTTCCTGGGACACTGCTTCTTGACGTTGTCCTTTTACTCTGTATATATCAGTGTAAGTTCCTGCTGTTATCAATCTCGTGCCTCATTGTGCCCTATTAATTTTCATAGTTTTTTCATTTTCTTTGTAACTGATTTTAAATTCCCTTTGTTTGAAATACCTAGCCAGCTCTCATTTCCTACTCAGACCCTGATTGGTGGACATAGCCTGGTCAAGGGGATGATTTCCCTAAAGGAATGACATTTAAGCTAAAACCTGAAGGGTGGAGTAGGAGCTATTCAAAGTGGACTGATTGTAGGATTCTAACTGGTGCAGTACTTGTGCATTATCTTTCATTTGAAGCAATTTGTAGTTTTCAAATAGCATGCTAGCTAAAAGTACAGATTCTGGAACTGGAGTGCTTGGGTGCAAAGCACAGTATATGCCACTTTCTAGATATGCTCCTTTCGGTAGTTTGCCAAGTGCCCTGTGCCTTAGTATTGCCTGTAAAGTAATAATAATAATAATACTTATTGTCATAGCTTCTAGAGAAGACATAAGAAGTAAGTTAATATGCACAATAGAATATTCTTTTTCACAATAGCATTATTCTCTTTACACATCTATGGCAGAAGCTTGGAGAAGCTTTCTATGTGAATGTGCAATCTGAGCCTTTAGGTGAAGAATGTTTTATGTAAGGTAGATGCTGCTTTATCAAGAATCTAGTATTTCAGGAGAGAAGTCTGAGGCCAGTGTTTTTGTTACTTATTCTCAATCACCATCTTTATCTAATACTTGTGAGTTTTTTCCTTCCGAGATATTCAATAGTTTGACTAAGATGTGTAAAAGTGGTCGATATAATTAAGTTTCCAGCTTTATCATGTTATCTTTATTTTCTTGCCAAAACTTTTCATAGCACTTGACACTATTTTATGTATACTTATTCTGGTAGAAGGGAGGCCAGATTGATTGACATATACATATGGTCTATCATTTTGTAGGTTTATTTATTTCTTATTTTCAGGAGTTTCCCTGTTCCCCCATTTTAGTCATTGACATATTTTTCTGTTTTGTTATATATATATATATATGTGTATGTATGTGTATATGTGTATATGTACATATAGTCTGGGGGAAGCCAATGTTTTCCTTTCAGTTTACAAAGGGACTTAATAGTGCACTTGACATTTTTTGTAGACAGTATCTGGGAGTGTTTGGGTACAAATCAGAGCATCAACTATCTAGATACATGATCTTGGGCAGTTTATTAAGACATTTATAACCAAGATAAGAGATTATGGTGCACACTATGGAAATAGTTCTCTTTATCTTTTCAGTGTTTAAAGACCTTGATCCTGTACCTGGGCCTGTCCTGCTGCTGGAGATCATGAGATCGTTTGGAATGTGCTCGGTCAGTTGGACAGCGATACAGGCGCTCATGGTCTATTTATTGTCTTTCCTTTGCCTCCACTCACCCACTCACCCAGCTCTCTTGTTACTTTTTCTTCATTTGGAGCAGTCCAAGATTTTACTTATACTCAATTATAGACTATTCAGTGATTAATGTCGTCCAGGTCTGTGGTCAATAATAAGCTATAAATTTCTACACATCATAAAAGTAATCTGGACAATGGTCCTCGGGGTTGATTTGCTCATTCTAGGAATCAGTCTTTCCTCAATCCTTATTGGCTGCATCTGAAAGCACAGCCTCTGGAGCAGCCATAAAGGACTCCTTGGGAAGCAGCACAGTCCAGGATCACCTGGGCCTTAGGGTCCATTCCCCATGGCAATGAGCACGGACTCTGGAGAAGCATCGGCTGGTCTCAAGTCTCTGTTCTCCCTTCTCCTAACTGTGAGATGTGACCAACTACTTAACCCTGCTAAGCATTAGGTTGCTAATTAGTAAAATGAGGATGATAATAATAGTCTCCTCAGAGGATTGTTGGTGATTATTGAATTAGGTAGGGTTTTGCATGGTCTGACACACAGAAAATATTGAACATGGCTGAGTTCTTATTGTCATTTTTATGATGACTCGTCAATATCTAAATCAGTGTATATATATGTATATACATATTTTACTCTGTGTCTCTTATTTTATCTGATACATTTTATTTAGTAAATAAGTACGTTTCTTTGCTTTTGAGACTAGAAGTTTGGGTTGCTAGTCATATATTTGTTTCCTGAAGAAAACAACCCCCAATCCAGGCAGGCAATCGATGAATAGGACATTTGAGCCAGTGTTCACTTTTTAGCAAGAATAAAGTAGAGGAGAGTGCTAGAAGCTTTAAGTCCTATTTCTTAAATGACTTTGGACTGGGGTATCCGATTTTGTCCTCTAGGAAGATCAATTATCCAGATGTCAGATTTCTGGTGTTTGCTCTTCTAGTCTATCCCTTTTCTATTTCTTTCCTTTGACTCATTTCCTTTCTTTTGTTTCACACTTTTCTTTCTAAGAGAATGTGTCAAATCTTTCTCCCAGATTTAATGTTGTGCAAGGCGAATTTAGTTCTTCATGGCTTTGAGTGATATTTTAAATACTGTTGTGACATTATTAGTTACCTAACATTCTTAACATTTTTTGCTTCTAATGCGGTCAACTCCCTTTTGAAAATATCTTTCTGTATCTTATCTTTTATTTTAAATATTATAAAAACAATGTTGTACTATGTCTGTGTCTTAGAACAAATCTTTGCAAAAATACACTTTTCCAGCTTTATCATGTTATCTTTATTTTCTTGCCAAAACTTTTCAAAGCACTTGACACTGTTTATTTTGTGTATACTAATCTCTAGTAGAAGGAAGCCTATTTTGATCTGTTGTTTGAACAAAAATTAAGATGGTTCATTCTCTTTGGGTCTGTTTATTATTTAGCTTGACAACTTTTATTGCTCTTTTTAGATCTTGTGATTAAAAAAAGAGATAATGTAGATTCGTATTAATTGTTTGCTTATTAGGCAGGCAGAGAGGGATGGAGAGAAAGTTGTGGCATGCACAGTCCTAGGAGAACAGCCCATTATGGACTTGGGGAAGACAGTGACCAGGTTTCCATATCTAATTTTCTTCTTAACCTGCTGATTGCTTTTAGGTACATGATATCATGTTCCTGTTATCTGTGTGCCAATCTAAGGAAATGTCCTTTTGTTTCAGGAAAATGCCTCTGAGTTAGAATGAATTTTGTCATTGGTGAAAAGCTGCTTATCTGTGTTCCCTTTTGTGTGGTCTCATATATTTCCTCAGCCTGTGCTTGTGTTTCTGCTTCTGCCCAGGATTATTTTTCTTGAAGCACTGAAACTGACTCTAAGGAGATGAGTGCCTTTCTTCTATAGTCCCTCCCCCCCCCCCCCCCCCCCCCCCCCCCCCCCCCCCCCCCCCCCCCC
>JAGFMF010011702.1:3531028-3556496 GCA_019455555.1 Galemys pyrenaicus | reverse complement strand
TCCTTCCTTCCTTCCTTCCTTCCTTCCTTCCTTCCTTCCTTCCTTCCTTCCTTCCTTCCTTCCTTCCTTCCTTCCTTCCTTCCTTCTCTCCCTCCCTCCTTCTCTTCCCTTGCCCCTCTCTTTCCCCGTTCCCCCCCGCCCCAATTTCTTTCTGTCTAATGCCTTCAGTTCAGAAAATTATTCCATCATATTGGGTAGGGGAGATCATTTTATCAGGAAATTGGAATCGGCAAAAATGTCTACCTCTCTCTGCTTGATGTGATTTGCTCCTGTGACACTGAGGTAAGGGGCTCAAGGAGGGTTGTCCCTTTCTGTCTCCTGCCTTAATTTCTTATAACTCTTAACTGGCTAAGCAAGGGCCCCTGGCTGAATGGGGTCTGAAATCCACTCTGGCTCACCAAGCGTTGTGACCACTCAGAGGAAGAGATTTATCTAAAAATTATCACAAGTACACTGTTGACTGGAGATTCGAGTACCTGAGGAGGGTGGTAGGAGGAGGGAGATAGTGCTTATTTCTAGTTTGAATTTGCATAGAGATTTAACAGGACCTATTAGTGACATTTGCAACATTAGGTGAGTTTATGGACTGTGTTTTCTTGGAAAGGAGATCATCAGTTAGCTCTCGACTAGCTTCAATCTTGGTCTATATAAGCCATCTTTGGGAGAAAGTCTTTGACACTCTGCTTTTTTTAGCTAGTATGGAAAAGGAGTTTTGGTCTATATTTCTATATTTAGCTTTCTAAGAAGGCCCTAATTTATTTAAAATGTATTAATTGCTTGAAAAACTTATGAAATGAGTGAATGAATAAAAAAATAAACAAATGAAGGAAGTATTGAAGGAAGTATCTTTTTCCCATCCCTGCCCCCAATTTTCTGAATTTAACTCACTAACATGGCTTGCTTCTGTTAATGCTTTATTATGTTTCCTTCTATAATTTATTTATGCATACACAAGCAAATACAAGTATAAATTATTTCTAATTTCCCCATTATTCTTTTAAATAGAAAGGGTATGTCATGTAGCCAGTATCTTTAAGGACTTTTCAAATTTGGACACTGAATTGTTCTTCATTGTCTTATCCAGCAGCATATTCCATTGTCTGGATAATTCATTTAACTAGTCTCCTGAAGATAAACATTAGATGTGTTTACTATCATTTGTTTTTATAAACAATGTATAATGAATAACCTTTGACATTATTCATTTGGCACATGGGAAAATATGTCTCTGGGAGAAGTATCCAGAAGTCAAACAATTGAGTCAAGTGGTATTTGAATGAGTAATATTGGCAGATATAGGCCAATTAGTAGCCATGGATTTCAGCAGTTTATGTTCCTACCAAAGAAACTGGAAAATCTTTTGTCTTCCTACAGACTTGCTAAAGTAGTGTATTATCAAGCTTTTAGATTTTATCCAGAGTGATAGGAGAGAAAAGATATGACAGTGTCAGCTTAATTTGTACTTCTCTTACTCTGAGTGAGATTGAGCCTCTTTTCATCAGAATATGAATAATGTGTGGTTCACTTTCTGTAAAGTCTGTTTATATCCTTTGACCAATTTCTCTTGGGTTATTGGTTTTAAATTATTTAAAATCATTTTTAGGAGCATTCTACGTGTTAATGTTCTTTCTCTGCTATATGAGTTGTAAATACTTGTATCCTGGTTACTTTTTTTTTGTCTTTTGCTTTTATTTTATTTTGACAGGTTGAAATATTTTAATATAATAAGATTATCAATTTTTATTTTATGACTTGGATTTTGAATAATAATTTGAAAGAAATTCTGGAAACTAATTTTAAAGGCTTTTTTTCCATCTTTTCTTCTGTGATTAATTATTTACATGTAAATCTATAACTCTTGGATCAAATTGAAATTTTCCCAGCTATAACATTTTAGATACACACGCCCCCCCCCCCCACACACACTTTTTTTTTTTTTCTAGGTGACTATGCAGGTATGCACTTTAAACAGGAATAAGATGTCATTCCTACTTTCACCACCTTTAGTCACTCTTATACTGGAGGTGCTAATCCATGCAATTAGACTAAAAAAGACAAAGAGGCACAAAAACTTTAAAGAGGACTAAACAGGAAATGTCTATTTGTAGGTAATATGATTGAGTCCCAGGAAAGAGAAGAAGTTAAAAAATAAATAGCAAAACAATACAAGATACAAGATAGTATGGTAAAAATTTTGTACATATTAGTAATTGTTATTTCATATAGAAATAACACTTGGCTTTAAGATCTAATGGAAGAAAAAATATACCACACATATAGCAACATAAACAGATAAAAATCCTAGGACTATACTTAATAAAGTATATACATGATCTATATAAAGGAAAGTTAAAAGGAACCAAAAAAACCTGCTCAACAAATTGAAACATATATCTTGTTTGGGGTAGTAATGGTCAATAAAATATCATTCTTACTAAGCTGATTTATAAATTGGCATGCTAATCAATACCATATTTTTGAAATATGCATGTTGATACAAAATGATGTGTGGTAAAATAAACGTGAATTGCTAGTGAAAAAGAAGAAAATTGAAGGGGCATTACCAGATATTAAATTTATTATCAGGCCTTAGAATGTAATGCAATTTGCTGCCAGTTCATAAATCGATCAGAGGAATAAATAGGAAGATCAGAAATAGAATAAAAAATAATGGAAATTTTTGCACATGATAAGGATACAGGCTCAATCTACGGGGGGAAAAGATGATGTAGGAATAACTAGTTTATTTTAAACAGCAAGCTGTGAATCGTCCTATAAACATAGTGAAAATTCAAATATGCATCACAACAGCTGAGTTCTGAAAAGCTAAGGAGACTCAAGATGCACTTTGGGTTCTTACTAAATCCACAACTTCAGCAAAGAGATAACTTGCTCCTGTGCCAAAATAAAGCACGTGGCCAAATTCTGCCCATAGGTATCAAGTCAGAGCTGACGTGTAATCTTCTCCTATTTCCCAGCATCCAGGGGAGATGAATTGGACTTTTTACAAAGGCATAGCAGAGTTCCTTTGGCCCCTTAGAAAAGATTTGTAAAGTACCCACTGTGCTTGGTGGGGATACAAGGTGGTATTCCTGAATGATTTTTAAAATCCTTGTTTGATTCAATGTGAAGGAAACTTTACAGCATATAGTATACCTGCCCTTTATTTTCTTACAAATAATTTTTGCTTTATTCCAGTGCTGTCATGGAGAAGATGTGTAGGCCATGGAGAGTCCACCAGCATGCAGGGTATGGGGGCAGCAAGCTGTGCGTGGTGTTAATTGCTTTCATTAGCGCTTGGGAACTGCTAGGGAAGTTGTTTGGCTTCGAGATGCAGCACCAGGTTTTTCATCTCCAGGTGTTCTTATTCTAGGCTTGTTGCTTTATTGCCTTGCTTGCCTAATTTCACTTCACCCATTTTCTAGGTTACATTTGAATAAAATCTCTTCAGATCTTTCTGAGATATTGGGCAAGATAGCAATGTCGTATAGATTAACTAATTCAGGGTCTTAAAGTCATTTGATTCAGAGTGCAGTATAAATGCAAAGCAGGATGCACCGTAAAGCAAAATGCTAATTATTGCAGGCAATGCAGATGCTACTTTTAAAGATACCAGATGTGTATCACCTCTCAATATCATAGGGTAGCTCCTGGAAAACAACATGAGGCATGTGAATTGTATAAACTAAGTAAAACAAATCACTTGGAAGAATAAAAACCACTAAGCAAGCAGAACTACAATTATCATCAGAAAAATGAGAATTCTACTTTGTGGAAATAGCCAGGTGAAAAGGACAAGAAATTATCTGTTAAAATAATCGGTCTGCCCTGTTTTTTAAAAACCCTGGTGAATTATATTTTTGTTTGTTTTCTTTGTATATCATTGTGTAGCTTAATAAAAGGTGGGATTGTTACTTATTAGATTTGGACACAACTCAATCTAAATTATGAGAACTTTTAAGATATTTTTTCTGGGTAGGCTCAGGATTTTAAAGGAAAATTGCATATTTAGCTTATAAAAGATTTATTTTGGGCCATGAAGTTAGATAAAGAAGTAAGTGTTCATGAAGAATTTGAATTGCTCTCAATTCTCCACTAAGTTGATTTTTAAAAATTAATTTATTTGTGTCATATATCCCAAAAAAGTTTGTGCCCAGTAAGGACAAATTAATTTGTGCTAAGAAATTAGAGGAAATTGAAAAGTAGGAATATGCTAACTACAAGGGTAAGTTATAGTTGCTCTGACTTTAACATAAGAATTTCCCTGCAGCTATGTCAAAGTCAGAGATATAAAAAGTGTATATATTTTTTTGTTATCAGAAAGGAGTGTATCCATTCTTCAAGAGATAGTTTTAGCATTTGATTCTGAATAAAATTTAATACATGGAATCTAATAAAGGGATATCTAAAACCATAATGTACTGTGTTTTGGATGACAGTTTCATAAAAAAATGAAGGAATTTAAAATATAAATTTGACTGAGTTCTGAAAATTGTAATATCCTATTATATAATGTGTGAGATAAAAAGGAATCGCAACTTCACAAATATGTAATGCTGAGCCTCTTTATCTTTCATAGGCAGAGTTATCTATATAGATAACACAGAGACCTCAAAGTTCAATATGAATATAGAAATAGACAAAAACAAAGTTTCTGGGAGCTTCTAAAATCCATCCTACATAGAAAAATTTTATCAATTTAAGCAAAAAGGAACTTTCTATTAAGATCATTTCTTATTTTTTTCATGACAGATTCTGTTATCTACTTTATAGCTCTATTCTGTCTAGTATAATTCCAACCAATTTCATCCCTGCTATTTAATATTTGAATGATCTCTTCCAAAGAAACAGAGAAAGAAAGAAAATAGGATATAATGAAGAGCACCTGTTAGTGAATTCACACTTTTAGGGGCTAAATCGAACTATCCACACCAATGGTCAGTGATGGTGGCAAAGAAAAGAAGCTATCTCTTCAGCTCTCTCCTACTTGACCCCTCTCCTCAGCTGCCTCCTGTGTCAGAGGAGACTGACGCTGTTATTCAGAAACAGCTCTACTTCTTGCTCTGCCCCTACCAAGTGCCAACCTTGTTCTTTCCATTGGAAAGCTGAACGGAGGCATAGCAAACATTTTAAGAGTTTATTTGAGCAAAAATCAGTTCTATTTAGGCAGAGCCAAACTGGAAGAGACTAGGAGCTTCCCCCTGACGAGTTGGAGGAAGACTTTTATTAAGAAAAGCAGACAAAGCTAGGCAATGACTGCTTGGTCATAGCTTACAGCCTCGCTGGCTGGTGGTGACTGCTGGTCTTTAGGTTTCAACTTTGTAGCCTTGAGACATTTACAGGCTTGGCTCTGGGTTTGGTTCTGAATGGCCTCCGAGCCACCTCAGTCTCATGGCTCCTTGTTTAATTAGTTTAAAGCTTTCACCTGGGCCAAGGGGTCCCTCTTTACCTGGAATCTCAGTCCTTCACCTTCTCTGGGATGGGATCTTTCTTTGTTAAATACTCTTAACTGCTCCTTTCCCTCAGTCTTTGAGCTCATGGTGTTTTTTTTTTTTTATTTTTTTATAAAGCAACAGTTACAAAAGTGATTGACAAAGATGATGACAATTTGCTGAATTTTTTTTTCCTTTTCTAGGCCAAACCTCCTGAAGTTCACAGCATATCCACTTTTTCTCCTCCTATACTTCTTTCAGTTTGCTGCCTTCTGGCTTCTCTCTCCACTCTGCATGAAAGCAGCTCTTGCCAAAGTATCAGGTAGTGTCCTTGTCGCGACACCTGTGGCGCCTCCAGAACCTGTATCTTCTGTCCTCGCCACTACTTTAGAGCTCTCCTTCCTTCCTTTTTCATACTCTTTCTTTTCTGCCAACAGGTTGCTCTTCTGCCTTTCTGCAACTCTGATGGTTTGCAGAACCAGTTTCCTTTGCAGCCTTCTCTTCTGCCAACCGTTACATTTTGGTGAAATTCTCTTCCTAACTTTCTGTGAATTTCAAACAGCACACTAGCTGTGGGGGATCTCACCTGTTCCATGGTTGTAATTATTACTAACTCACTTGAACTTCAGATTTCCACATCCGACTGTCTGCTGGACATCACCTGCTGGAAAGACATCAACTCCCTAAATACAGCATGGCTGGGGCTGAACTTCCTGTCATGTTCCCAAACCTCATCTTTCTGTGTGCCCTGCACTGCTGTAGTGGCCGGAAGGGTGGCACACTAGCAAAGTTCGGGATGGTTCTGGGCAGACGGGTCAAGGGAGGGAGTCTTGGAGCCCTTGGTGGCTTTTCATGCTTTTATTAGTAGAGGTGGCCAGGTATATGGCAGGCATCTCACCCTCTTGGCTGCTTTCTACTGCTGCTGCTCATCAGTACTGTCGGTCCTGTCAGTCCTGTTGGTCCTGGCATCCTCATGAAGCCGGCCATTTAAGCCTGTGGCCAACTCAGGTGCGCTCACTTGCGCATGCCCACCCTGGAATGCTCCCAGCACCGCAGGTGACCATCATCACAGTGGTGGGAGGGTGAAAAGACCTGATTGATCTAACCCTACAACTGCCATCTCCCCACCCCTCCCAATTCCAGTAATATCCCAGACTTCTCCCTTTCCTCCACGCCCACCTTCCTTTAGTCACTGAGTTCTGCTGATCCTTCCTGCTAACTACTCTTAAACACGCACAGATCTTTTACCTTCCCTACTGCCTGGATGGAGCCAAGGGATCGCTCATCTCCATTAATGCCATCACCTCTTTGTCTCCCCCACTAAGGACTTGCTGTATCCTCATTTGTTCTTACTGCCTCTGCACAAAGTAAACCAGAGTATGTCATTTCTATGCTGAAACAAACTTCCAAGACAACCATTCTCCTCAAGAGGAGGTTAAAACTCTTTGAAATGACTCATAAGACTTTTATTGTCTTATTTTCATTTTTCTCTCTAACATTATTTTTAAAAAAGACTTATTTACTTAAGCATATAAGAGCTGGGGTACAGGTCAGAAGTGTGGTGTGGGGGGTGAAAGGATTCACCAGAGACAGAGTGTGGAGCCCAACAGGCGGATTGACTGAAATATACTGCTGAGGGGAACAGCAGGTGAGACAGAAGTCTGCTAAACCATGTGGGTCCCCTTCCTGGCTGAGGATTGAACTCAGGCTCCAGTGGCTGTGGATAGCTTCATATGCTGCGCCTTAAACCCTTGCATCACCAGGGAGGCCCAACATCATTTTTTTAAGTCATAGGGAAGATGCTTCACTTCCTCAATTTATGGGTACAAGGTCCATTATTAAGAACAAAGACATGAGGGCCTCACTGGTGGCGCAGCGGGTTGAGTGCTACACTGTGAAGCATCCGCGGCACAGCAGCATGAGTTGGATCCGCGGCCAGGGAGGGGACACACATGGTAAGGCAGACCTGTCCTGCCTTACCCACTGCTCCCCTCAGCAGTGTATTTCAGTAGATCTGCCTGTTCTGTTCCCCGCTCTGTCTCTGGTGAATCCTCTCACCTCCTGTGACTCTGGCCTTTATCCCAGCTCTTGTTTGCATAAATAAATAAATAAATAAATCTTTAAAAAAAAGAACACAGACTTGGATACCAGTCTGTTTAGAGTGAAATCCCAGCTTTGCGATTTAGTAATGCTGCAGTGACCTCAGGCAATTACTTCTCTGTCTCAGTTTTCCACCTATAAAATGGAGTGATACCAGTATTATTGTGAAGGTTAAATGAGAAATGAGTATAAACCCTGAGCAATGCTGGGGCTTAATTAACATTCAATACATGTAGCTCTATCATTACTATAGACCTTAAAATCTGAAAAGTTGGTGTTCACACCACATTTTATCTGGGGTTCCAAATAAAAACAAAATTCAGAAACAGAAATGAAGTAGTATATCTTTTAAGAGTGTCAATTTAAAGACTTTTTAAAAATATCAGGGGGTTTCTTTGGGTTGGTGTGAGGAACAGGTGAAAGCCTTTCTCTTAACTCTGTTGATCCCAGATCCTCGAGAATGGGAATCTCAATTCCAGGCTACCTGGTAGAGAAGACATTTCTGGCTAGGAACCTCTGAAAGCTCTCACCACAGACAGAGCAGTTCCTGTTTCACACATAGGTCCCTGGGAGGCCCCTGACTCCCAGATTGGCAGTTATGCTCTGAGATTTCATCTTACTATTAAATTATTCAACAACCACAAGTTCTTCTGGGAGGCTTGTATTAGGACCTATGAGGTATGATGAGCTGCAAAGACATAGACTTTCTTCTGCCCTGCAGAAATACCATCCAGATGCCACCTGCTGCTCATAAGGACCTTTGCCCTGTGTGCAAAAGGAAAGAGCAATTCTTGCCTTGGGGTCTTGAGAATATCCAGGAAATTGAGCTTTCTCAAATCATCTTGGGTTCTGATTTCTTACTGACACCGGATTTCTGTTATTCATTTCATGTCTCGTGGCTCTTCTTTTATCTCTGGCCTGGCAGTAACCCAGCCGCAGCACACCATTTGTTCTCCATGATTCTTTTCCTTACTTTCCCAAAATATCACTCTGGGAGGCAGCTGTGTGGCAGCATTTACCACACAGATATGTCTAACTGTGAGGAAATTCGTACGACATTGCATAGTCAGATTACCTAAAATTGAACGCCATTTCTTCTAACCCAAGCTCAGGATGCCTGCTGTGATTTTCGGTCTTCTCTTTCTTCTCAGTTCTGCCTTTCAGCTACCCTCTCTCCCCCCCCCCCAAAAAAAAACCCCACAATTTCTCACACTTGTTTACCCTAGCAAACCAGTTTTTTCCATTCTCTCCCCATACACTGTGTGGGTTTTCTCTGCATGACTGTGATTCACCAGTGTACTTTGCTAAACAATACTCCAGCTATCCCACACCCCACCCATTCTTCTTTCTCCATGATTAGGTGACTTATATCATTGCCACCACCTGCACCGTTCCTGTTCTGCAGGCACAAGTGGGTTAAAACCCATTTGGTTGAAATGACACTTCTCCTTTCCCTTAGAGGATGTGTGAGGCCTAAGGAAAAACTTGGATGAGGAAGAAGTTTATTTGGTGAATGCATTACTTCAACACTTGAAGGACAAGGGACAAATTTTACTGACTCAACACATGCATTCCATGAATGAGTATACAATCAGGAATGCTGCACTGGAATTAAATTTGTTAATCTTTTCTTTAAATAGCTCGGTACCATCTAATGTCCCTATTAGCCAACGTATAGTGTGTTCTAGGATATTCAGGGCACTATTAACTTGGAAATAGGTACAGTCATCTGACTTGCATTCTTTCACAGTGCTCTCTTTGACGTCTAAGACAAAACAGTGAGGATCTGGCAAAAGGTTCTGACTTTGTTGACAGTGCCGGTGTTCTCTTCAGGGGCTCTGGCTGCCAAAGTCTCCGAGATGCAATGAACTTTTGACTGTGGGCACTGAACAAAGTCTCAAGCTGTTCCCAGCCGGAGCGAAGAACTTGGATGGGGGAAGGACTTTGGTGGCTGTTGCTGATGCATTAAGGCAATTTCACCTGTATTTGCATGAGAGAGAAGGTCACAAAACAGCCAAAAATCAAGGCTGGTTTTGAATATGCCATCCAGGATTCCTGGGAATCCAGCTCCTGTGACCATGTCTGATAATTGTGTTTTTCTTTAAATAAACTCCAACAGCTTTGCCCCCAGCAGTTGTCTCCCGTGTGTTTTTAAGGCATTATGTCCTTGAAAGCAGTTTCATCTCTTACATATCCTGTTTATTTTCTCAGGTAAAATGATCTTAGGAAACCATTTAAACTTAATGAAATTACTAGCCTGAGTAGGGAAGCTTTACGTTTGAATAGGGCATTTCTTTATTTCCAAAGTAGCTTTTCAATGAGAAAACTGACGGTGATATAGCTGTTGACCTTAAAGATGAAATATTTGCCTTTCTGTGGTGCTGTGTACTTTCTCCGGAGAAAGTGATGTTATTTTCCTGGACCTTCAGTGAAATATTGTGGTCCCTCCACAGGCAGAGCGCCTTGGATTTTAGATCAACAATGTCACAGGCTTCTTTTCTTCCATCACCCACTGGCTGCATTTTGTTTAGAAGCCAGAACAGCAGAGCTGCTGGTACTGTTTGAGCAGATTTCTTTGTTGTGTTCTCTTCTCATTTTGAAAACCATAAGAATTGCTACTCAATAAAAAAAATAACAGTTGAGCTCCGCTTTGGTATGGGTGTTGTGGCTCCAGCAGCGAGCTCCACAGCATGCTCTGGAGGAAGCTTTTAGGAGACTCCATCATTTCTTCCTGACCCCAGCTGGTGATCAGTTTATGTCCCAAAGCTGGTGGATGAATAGCCCCCGTAATTCCCATGCTAGGGAGGCTGCATTCTGGCTGCCCCTATCTGAAAAGAGAATCTGAAAGGTGACAGTGTTTTGAAATGTTATTCATTTGCAAGCAGGTAGAGAAACACCTGAGATTAATAGCCTCTTATTTACTAAAAAGGAAAAGCATTTTGTGTCACATTAGAATGGTACTCACTCCACACTCCACGGCTCTAATCCATTAGGTTGTTAATGGCCCCTGTATGGGGTTTTCCTCTTCCTGTTCCTTCGAAGTATTATTTCCTTCATTCAATAACTTCATCATCCTGGAATTCTTTCCTTCAACCCACATCTATTAGGCGCCCTTTACATACAAGTCCCTGTATAGGAAAATAGATTCTGTCTTCCTCAAAAAGCAGAAAGCTTGATGATATCTGTGAGTTTTCGAGCTGATACATAGCAATAGAGGAACACAGGGTGATGAAAATGTCTGTATGTTTTGTGATTTTTTTTTCTTTTAAATTCTACATTCCAACCTAGCTCATCTTTTGTTTACAGCAGTTGTAGAGTTATGATTAGAAAGCAGTTCTTCAGATTCGCTTTCCTTTTATGATTTTGACTCTACCATCTTCATGCCAACTGCATTTTACTTAGCATTAAAACTGCATGTAAAGGAGACATTTGCTTTTCTGACGACTTTGTCAAGGAAATAGAGAAGAACATTTTCTCTCATCCTAATGGTTCCCCCCATGTCACTGAAGTGGTTCATTATAGTGTTTCTTTACATGCCTGTTTATTTCCGTCATCCCGAGACCATTTGGAAAGGGGCACATTGTAATTAGAATGTTCACTGAGAAGTGCGCATGCCAGCCTGCTATGGCAGGGATGGCAGCGAGAGACAAACAAAACCTTCTAAAAGGTACCAGTAACTACCACTTAAAATATGTGCAAAGAGAAAAGAATTCCCTTCTTTAGAAGATAGAGTTAATTTACTTTTAAGGAGAAACAAAACAATCTGGAGCAGACTGTACTGATCGTTTAATCCACAAAGGGGAAAAATAAAATTATATCTCCCAAATAAACTTTACTCTCAATTATGATCTCTATGGTCTCTTTCGACTCTAAAATTCTATGATTCTAATTATGCTCTATTATTGTGCATCTTAATGTCCCTCTAAAAACAAACAAACAAACAAACAAAAAACCCAACCACAAAGCTCAGAGTAAAGTGAAATTATGAAAAGAGCCAGTTAACATGACGGATATAGAAAGTAAAGGTGCTATAATTCATCTCTTTTTTTTTTTTGTTTATATTTCTAGCTTATGTGACTCAATTCACTTGGTATAATATAAGCATAACCTGAAAGAAGACCCACATTGATGAGCTTATGTGGCCAGTGACAAAATGATGGATTACCAACAACAAACTACTCCACACAGGGTGCAAAGACATACTTAGGTTACCTGTAACAACAACATTGAGAGTTTTTTCTTTAAAGGCATTTTTGTATTTGTTATAAGAAACCTGTGAATAGGCAATGTGACAATCAGCATGACCTAAATAAGAGGTTCTTAATTTTTTTTCTGTCAAGACACCTGCGTAGTGTAATGTTCTCAGATCAGTAACAGTGTTCATGACAACAGTAGCTCTCAGCAAGGTGGATTTCTGTCCTCTCCAGGATATGGATTGGAACTCTGAGAAGGGGATTCTCTCCACAGTGAATCTGATTTATATATCACTATCCACCAAACAATATGCTCCTCCCCAACCTTTCCCAGTTGTGAATTATTTCTAAATAAATGATGTCCTCGAATGGTTATCTGGAGTCTTGTACATGTCAATTGTGGGTGACCACAGAAGTCACCAGGGTTCCTTTACAGCAGAGTAGACAGATTAGTGGGGAGGAACGGTAGGGGAGTGTTACTGACCAACTGATCTTTCCCATAAGACACAGAGCCCATGTACCAAGATACCAAGGAGGGAGCCCCTTGGAGAACACCGAGGTGACAGCTGTGCATGTCATTTCTCACAACTATTTGAATTCATTTACTCACCTAATTACAAGGATGGTTTTCATTCATCTCATAGGCAGGAATCGTAATTACATGCCTATCTACATGTGGTGAGTTTTACTAAACAATCTTAGACACAAAACCCGCTATTTCACTTTCAAAGAAAGAGAATACTGACAAAACTTGGGAAAACTAAATTAGCTAAGACTTATGTTGGTTGAATTAGTCATAGAGGAGGAAGATACTGAGGATGTCTCCTGAGGGACATAGGATTTGACAAACCTGAAGATGGATAGGATGTGAGCAGAAGAATAGTTGGGGTATTAATGCATCCTAAGGAAAAGTGGTTGTTTTGAAAAGTCTGTAAGTTGTTCCACAAGAGAAAGTAATGTTGAATGGCTGGAATATTAGAAAAAGTATGGGAAGATGGAAAACTGGAGTAATAGAACTCGGCTCTGCTACAAAAAGCCATTAGTGCCAGGTTAACCATTCCTGAGAAAGAAATGCAATAGAAATTTTTTGAGTTGGGGATATGTCACAATGACATTAATGTTTTCAAAAACTAATCTTATAGTAATGCATGTAATGGAGACTCTTCCAATTAGGAGGCTCTTCCAATGCTCTAAATGAAAGTTTTGAGGGAAGAAATCAGGATACCAGCAGGATCTGGATTGCAGGTTACAAATTTAAGAGAAATAAAGATGGAGTCTCAAGATTTGGAACTGACTGCATATAAATTTGGGGTATTGTAAGCAGTCAGGAAAAAGTTGAGGCTGATTTCTTGGTGGGTGTATAGAACATATTTTCTCACTGAAATAATTTTTGTAGTGGTTATGTTCCAAGTTTTATCCATAAAACACTATTTAATTCATAATGTGGCTTCTAATTTAGAAAAGCATGGTAGGAATGGATTTAAAGAATCAGTGCAGAGATGTGAGAGAGTTAATCAGCAAAGTTTGCATCAAATTAGGTGTAGGAGACAAGAGAAAGAGAAGATAACTTCAAGGTTTTAAACTAGGTTAATAAATAGATAATGATGTTGTTTATGCAAAGGAGAACACAGAAGGCAAGTAAAATTTGAGTTGGTGGCTATGTGTGAAAGTATATTGCTTGCCAGAATTAATACATCATTAGTGCCCACCCTCCCAAAGGCCAGTAAAAATTTAGACATGGGGTTTATAGATAATTGGGCTGTAGGAGAGGTTAATAATCATTTCCATAGAGGTAACAGTAGAAATTGCAGTAATGAAGAAGGGGCAGGGGAAACCTTTAGAGAAAATAGATGAAAGAAAGAGTTAATAAACATTCTGGATGTAGTTTATTACATGTACAATCAAAAGTGCATCACAAATATCCAGCTTCTCTGGAATCACAATTGGGTGTATGTAAGAGAGAGAGAGCAAATATTCTATGCTGGTTCCTGCTTTTTAAACCAGGCAGGACAAAGGTGACATGATTTGTACATCCTCAATTGTCAGTCCTGGCGTGGTGTTTATTTTCAGCTGGGGACTGTTTTCTCTTGAAAAGGTCAAAGTAACTAACACTCTAGGATTTTGCACAGGAGTGACTTCCTGGTTTGCAACATGCGTGCTTCCCAGTTTGTTTAGCTAGTGACCTCCAATTCGATTCTGAAGAGTAGTAGTCACCGCTGAATGAGAAATGATTCATTTCTGGTTCAAATTTAGCCTTGGGCCTGTTCCTACATAAAGAATTGCTGGGTGAGTCTGATTATATGCAGAGCCTTGGAGGCTTGAACTTCCAGAAAGTGCTCTCTTAATCATTTCACACAGGTCCTCCACCTGACAGAGCCAAGAGCCGGAAGGAGACACACCAGAGGCTTATCTGTTTTCAAGCAATATCTGAAGGGGTTTTTCTACTCGTGGGGTTTCTGTGGCCTGTTGTGGCCTCTCCCTGGTCCCTTTTTCCAGTCCCCACTAGTGCGTTGAAGACTAATTGACGGAGGCCACATAAGTTATCATCATTCCTATCAAAGATGCTGAAGCACCTCACTTAATTCTCACTCCCTTGCAGGGCTCTGACAACCTCTCTATCTTGCTTTTATCTTTTTTCAGCTTTGTTTCCTTTCTCAGACCCTCTCCCGGTCTCCCTCCCTTTGACAGCCTATTTAGCACTCTGCTCTCCTGAGTGGAGAGAGAGTCGCTCAGCACAGTGTCGTGCTGTAATGGAAACTGGGTCCCACGGGTGCCCACTGCCTGTCCCTGAAAGCTTTTCATCTTGTCCCTTGTTACTCCAGAGAATAATTACTTCAAAGACCAGTCCCAGTGCCTGGTATTTCAGTTTATCTCATTACCTCTGTGTTGTTGTTGTGGTTTTTTTTTTTTTTTTTGGTCAAGCCTGCCAGTAGTGCCAGAATTCAAATGAGGACTGCTGGCAGTATTGCCTGCCTAGCATGTTCAGCCTCTCCACCGCCCGACACTCTAATGTTCCCTGATTGCAAACCCTGTCATCATCGTCTTTGAATTAGCTGCGCCTCCTAAAATGGCATAATGGCCGTGCGGTTCTGGAGTGCTGATGTGGAGTCCTGTTTTAACTGTCTGTCAAAGCCCAGGCTAATGAATTCTATTAGCATATTAGCTTGCCAGCTTTGGGAGCCCAGGAGGAGCCAGGCAGCCAAACGCAGTTGGCAGAGCTCAGTGGCAGCCCTTCGGAGAGCTCCTTGGCCACTGTGGCACCAGAGACTCCAGTAATGTAAATGCACTGACATGGGAATATATGCAGAATTAGAAAGGTTATTTGTTACAGTACACTTGAGCAGGAGGAAATGGGATGGGGGATGACAGTTTTTGACTGTGGGGCCTACCTCAGGCATTTTAAGGAATCGGATAGCCTTGAGAGTGCCCCAAGGCACTCATCAGCCAATCTTATGTTCTTCTTGGAAATTAGAATGTATGCAAGCAAGATATACTTTCCACATGACTTTTTTAAAAAGATGACTTGAGATACTCATCTGACATTAATTTCATTTTAGCTGTGATGGCCAGTGATTGGCATCATCGCTTTAATCACTGGGCATCATTCTCAGGACGCTCGTGGTGCTTGGATGATAGCTTAATGACAAGACACTCTCTTCTCAATACTTCTATTGAAATTCAGCTCCCCAGGATAGCAAAATGCAGAATCATTAGTAGCAGAAAAAGTGCATTTCTCTAGCAAACAGAGACTTGAAGTGGATATATGTACTCATCGCTTACTTAACGTTACTGTTTCGGATCAACTTACTGTAAGTGCTAATACCAGGGTTGCTTAGCGACCAGTGGTGATTGTTAAGCCCAATATTCAGCTCTTCCAGGTATGCTTAAATGGGTGCAATCTTCAATTTAGTTTGAGATTAATTTAAGAATTTATAGCTTAAATTGCTTTATGCTAATAAACTTTTAAATATTGCCACATAGTATTAACGCTCAATGTGTGACAGGCACTGAATTTCAGAAAGGTTTCTTAAAATTGTATTAACTTGTTGTTAGAGCTAAATTATTCTGCCCACAAAAATAACTTTTGAATAAATTAACAAATTAACATTATACTCAAAGACTTGGTAAAAACCTGCATATTTCTGGATAAAGGATTGCAGACATAGCAAATGTAATTATGAGGGCTGTACCTGTAAGTTCCGTCTTCAGCTGCTTTTATTTAAGTTTATTGTCTCTTGTATTAAATATGATCAGTTTTGAATCTTTACTGTCAACAGAAGAAATACTTGGAGGAACTTTGATTTGACTGCATTGGATGTAGCCTTAAAATTCTAATATTTATTTTGTAAAGACAATCCTAAATAGTCAAACATCATTTATTTATTTTTTTGTATTCAAAGATCATGGTGTTTAAAATTTTTTAGGAGCTTCTTCTTTTAGTTTTCTTTCATTTGTTTCTTTTTGTTGTTGTTGAAATATTATTTGTTTCTTCTTTCATAAAGGCAAATACAGTTGTGCTTCTATTTATAGGAAATCACCTCTTGTCCGACTGCCCTTTGGAAACTGAGTAAGTGCAGTGAAATGAAGTTAAATAAATTATGGTTATTGTGGACACTGTTGGTTGCTTATTTAACTGCAAATTTGCTTGTGTCTTCCGTCTCCTAATTTCTTGCCTCAGAGTCCTGATTTTGTTCATGTTCCTGGAAAAAACCGAGACCCTCCCCAATCTCTGCAGCAAGATGTTTCTTTATGAGTCTGTAGATGACTCAGTCACAGTGATTTCAAGTCCTTTGACTATCACTGACTTAGGACTGAGTATGGGGTGCAATTCTAAGCTAAAGAGATATGAAGAAAATATGAGAAAGGAGGTGTCCTGATTTCTCACTTTGGCATTTGGACCTTAAATGACCATGTGATGAAATGCCTGCACCAAATTATAGCCATGAAGGAGGCAAATAAGAACAAAAACCTGAAGATGACAGATAAAATATTATTGAGCTACTGAATTGGTCAACCTTGGAACTCTGAAGTTTTTGGTGAGGTAATGTAATTTTCCTTTTTGTTTAGGCAATAAACTTTCTATTTCTTGTAGCCAAGAGTTTATTTTCATATTGCCTGGTATAATTTTATTTTTAGGTAGGATTTATGCAAAGACAACACTTTATAATTTTTCATATGTCTTATTCTCTTAGGTCATTAAAATTGCAAGACAATGTACAGTATTTTCCTTTGTTTCAATTGGCTGGCTCTATATGGCATGTTTCCACACTTGTCTCAATGCAACAATCGGATAAATTGATTGATTGATTGTTCTGTTCATCAATCATTTGTAGGCAAGTCCCTCTGCCAGCTACCTAGGAACAGCTATAAATACTGCACAATCACTATAATGAAATAATAGTCAAAAGGACAAAGCTGTATTTTTTGGTGCATACAAAAAAAATGCACTCTTTGACTAGAGAGTAGAGGAGGAGGATGGGTAGGGATAAGGGAGGGAGGAAAAAATTTAATTTGTGTTTTCAGCAATAAAACCCTGTTAGTAATTACATTCTCATAAAAATGCATTGACTTTCTGTGTCAGTTTTCTTTTTAACTGTCTGCAAGCAAGGTGAGCAGAGGTTACAATGGAGCGCAACTTGAAGTTCAGTCATGCAACATGCTTGCTAATGACTGGAATAGCAGTGCCATAGGAATACGGGTGAGAGAATCAGAGCTTTGCTTTGGACTAAAACTGCACAGTTCAGGGAATGTTTTAAACAAATTTGTCTCCGTAAATAGCCCTGAATCAGAGGCTGGGTGGATGGATGGATGATGTACACTTAGAGGACAGAGACCCATTCCTCACTTCACATTCTAATCACACCAGATTATTTACATTTCACAAAACACTAGGCGATGCCACACTCTGTACCTTTGCACATTTTATAAACTGTACGCGAATTGCCCCTCTGTTCCTTTTTTTTTTTTTACTATGTTTCATTTATTCTTCCAAAACATCTCAGTCATTAATACTTAGATCATTATCTCCTGTCAGCCCTTTTTCAGGTCCTACCCCTAAAAAGACTAAACAACCGTTTTCTGTTCTTAGTATCATGAACGCTATCATGCTTTTCACTCTTCAAGACAACGGTTGGTTTCTGTGTCTTTCTTCTTCATCAGCCTGGAGCTCGTCTAGGAAAGACTCAGGTTTTATTCTGCTTTGTAATTCCAGTGCCTAACACAGCCCCGTAGTAGGTAGACATACATAGTAGGTAGATTTTACAAGCTGTCACCCTGTGTTAAGTGACAGAGATGCTACATCAGTACTGTTAGAATGAGAGAAATGAAACTGCATTGTTACAGAAATGCACACTTTCTCCTTTAAGCCACTATTAGCTGACATTCCCCACTCTAGGTTTCTCACTGACAAACATATGAACCAACTCTCTTCAGTGCGTGTTACTGAGTTCATAATTATCTGTGCCTTTTGTTTCTATCCGTTACCAAGTGTTATTTGGGACTTTTAGCATTGACAATGCTTCAAAATAGAATAAATAGGAAAGATAAGACCCAAAAAGTCACTATTACTCTTTAAGAATGCAAGGGGGAAAGTGAAGTTAAATTTAGCAGTTAATGTGAGAGTTTTTGATTGCCTTTGGAGTTTTATATTTCTTTCCCTCTGGTTCCGCTAATTGAGATAATAGCCTGGAGAAATCTGGGTCTATATTGATAGGTATGATTGGATGGGTCTCAAAGAATTTCACTTTATTTTATAATTAGAAGCTTATGGAATAGGTAACTCAACTTGATCATTGCCTTTATTCCCTTATTCTTGAGATGACCCCATTGGAGTCTGTCTTTAGCAGTCTCTTTGGGTCTTTGATAAAGAGAGCAGTTAGGCCTGAAGGAGCTGTGAAATGAATAAGAGAATATTGATGCCCCACTATTTAATTGCCTTCTAAATCCATGGTAAATTTTTCAGTGATTTTAAACTCTGAAAGAATAGCAGACTCATTGATTTCTATAATTCATTTATTTAGGGATTTCTATTATCAACTGAATTTGATTGATGGCTTCATGACAAATAGCTGTGTGCTCAGCATATACCAGCACTCTGTAAGCTCACTCAGCCATAAACAATGTGTGATATAATTCTTGGGTCCTTTTGCTGAGTATGTGCTTTGCTATATGGGGAGCAACTGATTGAGATTCCTTAAGTGAATGAGGTAAAGCGAAATTCCCACTTCGTTCCCTAGACTAAGAAAAAGATATTTGCATGAGGATCCTGAGAATTCTCAAAGTCCTGTTTTGATGTTTTGTGCATTTTTCTCCACAATGCCAAGCCATCTCTGGTGATCCAGAACAGGAAAAGTCACTTGGACAAAGAAATGGCGGCATCGATACTGCGCTGTGATAGTTGAGCCCATCGCTAAATCTGTTCCACTAACACCTCAGTGATGGTTGGTAGTGATGGTATCTTTACAAAAACTGAAACAGAGCCCATAAATCTTTTGAGTTTGTTTTCTTATAAAGGACTTTGTTTCACAGCTTCTACATGGATGAAAATGCGTATTTTATTTTAGAAAAAATGGGAAGTCATTTTATAAGACTCCAGTACTGAAAATGTGTTTGCCAATGAGATATTATTGACTAAATATTCCTCCCACATAATAAAAATGAAAATTTGTGACACTTATTTTAAAACACTCTTAATGCTTTTTTGGTTATAAATCCATTAGTGTATATTAAAGAAAATTGGAGAATACAAAATATAAAGAAGGAAATAAAAATTGCCAGTAAAACTGCTAACTAGAGATCACTGTTATTAACATTTTAGCTAATTAACTGTTGTAACAGAGTAGTTTTATTCTTAGGATACCAAGTAAGCAAAAGGCAAAAGTTGTTATTAGACAAGGGCTCATGTTGGTCGTAATGAGAAGGCTTTTGTTTTTTATTACCTAGGAGCTATCAGATAGTGTAGAAATTGAGTCTGGAATGTGAGTCAGGGACACAGGCAAGTAGACCAAGTGTACCAACATCTTTTGCCTCCTGTGAGGTGACAAATGAAATCATAACCACCATCAGCATCAGGAAAAGAATGGGAAATTTCACTGAAAACGCTATGAGTTTATAACAAAAAGTCACAAATACAATGTGAATATTTATAATATTTAAAATAATATTAAAATATTTAAAATAAGATGAATCTATGAACAGGAAGAAATAAAAGAGATTAAGAAATTATATTCTTTTTAGATACGTAGCATGAAAATATTTACTCATAAATGTGACTTGGTGACTTTTTTATCCAGTTGATGGGATTGCAGTGTACTGCAGTAATTTTAGAACAAGCTCAACTAAACAAATAGCTTGATGGGCAACATTTGTATTATCATCTAATCTCTATTTTATGTTGGCTTCCCAGTGCCAACATAAATTTTCATTCTTGATTGTTATTGGATGAAATGAGTTAACCATTTCACATTCAGTTTCTTGGGATTTAAAGACATACTATGAGTAACATAATAATCTCTTATAAGAATATCATTTGACTTTTAGGGTGAGTAAATATTCAGTCAATGTTTATAAAAATGTTATAATTTTTAGAGAAAAATAAAGAAAATACTTAATATTAATTTTATTACCACTGGTGAATTAAGCCTTATGGTGAAAATAATATAATAGCAAATTATAACATGAATATTAGGACTTTTAATAGGCACTTTAGTCATATAAATTATAGCATACTATTTCTTCACAATTAATAAATTTATGGTTTATGATATTAAATTATATAACTGAAATATTTATATAATTATAACTAGTTTTTAATTACAATAAAGACAAAAGGTGACAATAATAAAACAAAGATGAAGTTAAGCTAATAAAATTTTAATATGATTAGGTGATTTTTTTCTATGTGATTTCCAGGTGATTTCAATTGTCCATGTGGCCTACCACTTTCTCAAGCCTGAAAGGAGTACTGAAAGATACAATAGCTATCATTTTGCCTTTCTTGGTTTCTTCTTTAAAATTTGTTTTCTACATTGTAGGGTCAGAACAATCAGGTCTTTCCACCCTCCCACCACTGTGATGATGGACACCTGCGGTGCTGCGAGCATTCCAGGGTGGGCATGCGCAAGTGGGCACACCTGAGTTGGACACAGGCTTAAATGGGCAGCGTCATGAGGGCACCAGAACCAACAGTACTGATGAGCAGCAGCAGTAGAAAGCAGCCAAGAGGATGAGATGCGCCGGGGGCTAGGAGGCCTGCTAGCCTCCTGGCCCCCCGGCACCCATGCCTGCCATGTACCTGGCCACCTCTACTAATAAAAGCATGAAAAACCACTGAGGGCTTCAAGACTCTCCCTTCCCTGACCCATCTGCCCAGAACCATCCCAAACCTTGCTCCTGTGCCGTCCCTTCCAGCCACTACATACATATTGATCAATGACTGATACTCGGTAAATTGGACATAGTTTTTTTTTTTAAGGTTTATTTCTATTTATTTATGCATACAAGAACTGGAGTGCAAGGCCAGAGGTGCTGGGGGTGGTGAGAAGATTCACGAGAAACAGAGTGGGGAGCAGAACAGGCAGATCTACTGAAATACACTGCGGAGGGGAGCAGTGGGTGAGACAGGAGAGGTCTGATTTGTCATGTGGGTCAGCTCCCTGGCCCAGGATCCAACTCATGCTGCAGTGGCTGGCAGTGGCTTGAGAGCACTGACTTTAACCCTTGCACCACCAGGGAGGCCCTGAACTTAGGTGTTATCTCAAATTTCCTTCAATCTCTTTACATTTCAACCCTTTCTTGGGTGTAACACCTTTAAGTTTATTTTCAGTATATAGTCTCTTACCTACTTAATTTGTTTATGAATGAAAGCTTTAACATTTCAAGGAGTTGCCCTTAATTCTATAAGTTGGTGAAACTTTGATCAGCCTTAATTCTATAAATTGTGAGTGAAATGTTAATCAGCCTACCTACATACTTTCTACTCAGTAAACAGTGGTCATGATTTTATTCAGGTTTAACTGTTTGCGTGTAGTGTGATGCAGTCTACTCAAGTCCCTTATTGATTCTGGATGTTCTCTAGACTTCATTCAGTTCAGCTGTACTGTCCCTGAGCTGCAAGACCAGGCAAGGCAGATACTTTGCTGTCTTAGGTATATCTCTTCTGGACAATGTTTTAATTTCTGAAATGCTTTCTCAAGAGTCTCTTTAGCATGTGTTTTTCTTTAACTATAGTAGCAAAATAAGCTGATTTTAGGAGATTTTCCTATAGAATTTTAGTATATTTCACTAGATTTCCTATCTCATACACCTATCTATATATTATTATTTTCTAAATTTAACCCTGTAATAGTGACGTACATTAAAGATTATAACCATTTATTTTTCCTTCAACAGACCAATTTTTTTTTCCAGCATTTACCCCCCTGTAAGTTTCGACAGTTCTTTAATAAGATGTTTTATCTTATCTACAAACTTCATTTCTCCATTTGGTCCTTTTGCTTTAAGATTCTATATAAAATTGGTTCAGCGTGAAACCACTATTAGTACTTCATCATCCAGAGAAATTCCCATCTATATTTCCCCTTTGTTATTTCTCTAGGGTGATTCTTTCTCTGTATAAAGCTTTCATTATAACTAAAAATATCCACTGTGGGGTGTGTGTGTGTGAAAGGCTAGCATGAAATTGTCATTTTCAAAAGTCTAAATAAATTGTGTTCATTGGTTTCCCATTGCACATGTTCTTATATATTCTTGCATTTCTTTTTTAGCTTTGTTATGGAATTTTCAAACACACAAAAGTAGAAAGGATAATAAACTTTTGTGCACCTATGTTATACACAGTTTGCATTCTTTTTACAGATATTCTTTTCTTAACTTATCTTCTGGGGCATTTTACAGCAAATTAGAGTATTATGTAACTTCATTCATAAAAACTCAGTCTGGTTTCTAATAAATAAACCATTCATAAAATAAATAACAAAATTTTAGAATTTATTAATATCTATTTCAAGTTTCCCAAATCATCTAAATTATGTTCCCAAGAGATTATTCACCCACATTCTTCCTTGAATAAAGCCTAACTCCCCTAGGTATTGCATTTTTAATGTTTAGATAGCTCCTGATTTAGACATCAAATTGAGAGATTTTTGAAAAGATTATTGAAGTATAATAAATGGGTAACATCATGTGGGTTACTGGTGTACAACACAATGATTTAATATTTGTTTACATTTCAAAATGGTCAACATAACAAGTCTGTTTACTCTTCCTCACCATGCAAATGAACAGAATTTGTTCTGTGAAAGCTTCAAGTGTGCCCTGCGGTGTTATTGACCACAGTCACCACCTCTACCTTACCTCCCCCGAAGCATCTATTTTATAACTGGCACTTTGCACCTCTTGATTCCCTTCATTCATTTGGCCCACACTCCAACCCTCCTTCCTTCTCTGTTCTTATGAATTTTATTTTGATTTGCTTGTTCATGTGTTTTTCTTTCCTCCATTTTAGAGTCCACATATAAGTGAAATCATCCAGTATTTGTCTTTCTCTGTCTGACTTATTTCTCTTAACATAATTCCCCAGACTGAGAGACTTTTGTTTCTAGAATCTCCTCTGGAGTTCTTCTTAAGGAGTGCCAGTTACTCTGGCAAGCTGCCATCCCTCTCCATGGTGGCAGTTAATAGCAACAGGCTATACATTTGGCCAGCAGTCCCATATTTCACCCTTGAGTTCCCTTCGAAGTCTTGGGTGGATGCCTTCTGGTCCTGGTGATTTATTTACATTTAGTTTGTCACTCAGGTCTAGGAAAATCTTGTTTTCCACTGTATGGCCTAATATCTCTAATCTGTCTGCTTTAAAACAAGAGGGAAGTAGGACTCTTCTTCAGTAAGAATGAGGCAAATAACTCCTTTATTCTCTCTGCCGTCACTTTATTTTTTGTCCCCAAGTGGCTTTCTAGCTGGCTTCCTCACTGTTGTATTTAAAGGGGCTTGCATTTTGGCTCTGGAGTCCCTTGTGAGGTGTTCTGCTGATTTCTTCACGGACCATTTACTTTTAGTTTGCCTCTGACCTGCTCCACATCTCTTTTCTTTGAGAGGAGCAAGTTTTCCATTTAAAAATATTTGTATGGCCCTCTTATATATAAAACTTGGCACGAGTGTCTGTGTTTAAGTGCTGTCTCTTTTGGTTGGTGCTCACATTTTCCCTGGCCTTCCAGCAAGGTGTTTTAATATCGTCTCTAGGGGTACTTGTTTATTTTGAAAACTTTTCCTATCCAAATGTGCACGTTTCTTTCCTTAGCAAGAATTGCAAAACCACAGATGGAATTTGAGGTTTTCCCTCTCCCTCCTGAGTATTAGGATCATAAATGTGATTGCAGTTCAAGCAGGGTTCTCCCACAGAATGCATTTTTCAATCCACTCCTAATAGTTATGTGATCCTTGTCTCTCTGGAAGCTTCTCTCCAACTTTCTTCTGTTGCCACAGAAGTGCCTGAAAGCATCTCTCTCAGGTTTCTATCAAGAGGAAACTCCAGTTCTCTCATTTAACTGATAGGATAGTGGGGAAATGTCATTGGGAATTTGTTCAGAATTTCCATGCAGTCAATTTGGAATATGTTATTTTATCATTTATGTTTATTATTTATAACATAGATAATATAGTACAGGTAATTAAAATCTGATCTTGCATATTATTTAGAAGACAAAGTACATCACCGTCCAGTAGAAATGTAATGTGATTTACATATGGAACTTAACATTTTCTGGTAACCACAATTTAAAAAAGTCAAATGCAACAGGTAAAATAAAAAGCAGTATATTTTGTTTAACTCACATAGTCAAATGTAATTATTTCAACATGTTGTCAATATACACATAATTAGCGATATGCTTTGTGCTGAATTTTTGCAGTTCAGTGTGTGCTTTATACTTTCAGCCTATTTCAGTTTGAGCTACACATATCTCAAGTAGTTAGTAACCAAATGTGACAGAGGCTACCACATTGAACAATCTAGTTATTTAATGTTCTACAAACTGATCAGAATATATATATCTATGGTTTATATATTTATATGTTTTTGTGTATTTTATATTATATAGATTTAATTTTTAATATATATTACATGCATTCTCTTTTTTGAATATATAGTATATATACATATATATTTGCTTATACCTGTGGCAGCACATCAGTATAACAATCTCTGAAAGAGCTCTTTTATCTGACAAGAAGCAGGTTGATGAATATATTTAAATTGTATTACTCTAATATACTTGTTATATCTCCTCTAATTAAAATAAGATTATCTTACAACTTATGAAGTGAAGATCAGGCATAATAGACTCAGAATGTGATGAAAATGTTTTCATTAAGTGCTAAGATACCCTGCAAGGCATGGCATTTTATCTCACGTCTCTAATAACATTAATATACCCTTTTAATCTCTGAAGCATTTAAGACTTAATAGGAACGCCTTATTGTAAGACTTGCAAGGTTACTTTAACTTGAAACTACTCACAGTTCTTTGTGAATTTGAGTAAGTGTAAAATTCTTCATGGGTGGAATGTACGAAGTGCAGCTTTGTTTACAGTAGGCAAGACTCAAAAGACACACATGAGGGTGAGTTTAAACCTGCACCCCTGTGTTTACAGCAGCATTCTTTACAATAGGTAAGACCTGGAAACAACCTAAATGCCCAAAAACAGATGAGTGGATCGGGAAGCTGTGGTACATATACACGATGGAATA